>PVIY010004349.1:0-103843 GCA_004026745.1 Myrmecophaga tridactyla
TGGCCAGAATACTTTATATGCCTCAATTTCCTTATCTGTAACATGAAGCCCTTTATTGAGTTCCATTGCTGCTGCAAATTTCCCATGCTTCTAGATAGGCAAGTAATCAGGAACTACTTGTGGGATAAATGTAAAACCACTGGGGACTCATCCTCACCTTATGAATGGAATTGGGCCCAGGACCAAGTAAGGCATGACTGCCATTAACCAGAATCCATGGGGAAATAGAAGACTATGAGTAATGCAATTGTAATGCAATTGTATGGCCACATAAAATGGTAAGGACGGGCCTGCCAGCAGCCTCCCCACAACACTCCAACACTCCAACTCACCACAGAAGCCCCTCTATCCCTTTTCCCTTAATCCTCAACCATTATGGACCTTTTACATAGGTGACAGGCTGTAGCAGGTCACAAAAACAGTTTTTGGTTGCCCTCATGGCAAGTCCTACCTACACAAGATTTCAAGTACCTGCATTTGAACTGTGGGCTTAGTGAGCATTTGGCACATGTTGTTTGACGTGCAGCAACTGGGACTCCACAGAAACTCAGAGAGGAAGACACCCATTTTCATATCCTGTTATAAATATCTGGCCCATAATAAGGCCCAAATAAATGTTCTTTCTCTTTATATGTTGAATGATGGGACAGATGCATGACCCATAGGACACCTCAGGATTTTGCTGTGTCTCCAGGTCAGCACTGTCAGCAGCAAGGACAGGACTGTAAATGGAGCAAACACTGAACTAAAATTTTACTGAGCTCTGTCATACCTTAGGTAGGGTCCTTTGTATTGTTTTAATTTTTATTCTGTCACATATATGTGCTTAATTTTCCACCATTAAATCCCTGAAAGTAGGGTTTCAAATATATTTGCATTAGATGAAACTCCTTTCTTTTATTCTCATTAGCTTTGGATAGAAGGCAGCCTAGTATGGTATGCCTCACATTTTTTAATGTGGTAAAATTGCATGGCTTCCCCCAGTACTCAGCACTCTGGTGGTGTTTCTCAACATGTGGAAAAATCCAAATTGTTAGGAATTGTTACTTCTACTTAGAAAGAGTGGATAGAGCAGTGATTTGGAACCAATCCTCACGTTAATAATATTTTCATGTCAATTCAACAAATATTTTTGAGTGCATAGCATAAGCCAGATATGCAATGATTACCAAGGGGAGGTACAGGGCCACCCATTCTTAAAAGCGTTCAGTCTAGTGATTTTAGGAGTGAGGACTGCAAACATATAAACAAAGTTACAACAGTGATCCTCATTGAGAATGAGTACAAAAGGAAAATTTTCTCAAACATATGTAGCCCCATATATTTCACTTTCATCACTGCATAACACTCTTCAGGCAGGGGAGGCATGCAATGATTAAGTCCCCCAAATTGACCCCCTTTTCCCCCTACCCCCTATTAATAACCAGTGCAATATATTGTGACCTGAATTCTCTCAGTGCTTTTTCCTCCTTTTCCTTCTTCATTTTTGAAGAATAATTTCGTCATACACAGAATTCTACATTAATAGTTTTCTTTTAGCATTTTGAAGATGCAATTCCATTGTTTTCTGGATTACATTGTTTCTGATTAAAAGTCCATAATAATTCCTATCTTTAGTCTCTGTTTCCCCTTTTTAATTCTAGCTCTTATCCAGATTTGTTTTCTTTATGATTATCCTTCAACAAATTGATTATAATGGACATTGGCTTAGTTCTCTTGCTTTTTATTCTGATTGGAGTCTTGGGTATGTGAGCTTATTACTTTTAGCAAATTTGGAAATCTTTTGGCCATTAAAACTTCAAATATTTTTTTCTGAAACACTTCCACCTCTTCCCCCATGTTTCTGGAATTCCAGTCCAATATATATTAGACCACTTGGTACTGAACTACTGGTCACTGAGGGTCTGTTAATTTCCAGCCTTGTTTTTGGCTCTAAAATACATAATCCTTTAATTTTATATTGTAATAAAAGAAATTAACATCACAGGCAGTAGACTAGGGAAGGGAAAACTACCTCTAAATGTCCAGTAATTTAAACCTATGTGTACTTTTTTTTCTGTGTGCTTCAGTTTGGATAGTTACCATTGTCATGTTTTCAAATTCACCTTCTTTTTCTTCTGCAGTATCTAATCTGCTATTAAACCCATCTATTAATTTTTTTCCTGTTTACATGTTTTATTAAATTTAAAGCAGTTTCATTAAGATATATCCATGTACCACAAAACCCATCCAAAGTGTACATTCAGTGGCTTTTAATAAATTTGCAGAGTTGTGATTTCATTACCACAATCAATTTAAGAACATTTTCATTACTCCAAAAAGAAAAAATCTATACCCCTTAGCGGTCACCTCTCAATCCCTCTATTCTTACCCAGCCCTACATAGCCACTAATCTAATTCTGTCTCTACAAATTTATTTATATTTATATTTTATACAAATGGAATCATACAATATGTTGTACTTTCTGTCTGGTTTCTTTCACTTAGCATAGTGTTTTTGTTTTTCTTTTTGAATTAGTTTTTAAATTTATTTTTAAAATTAGAGTGGTTGTATGTTTACAGAAAAGTCATGAAAAAATGCAATGTTCTCAAATACCCCCATGTTGTCATAAGTATGGCACCTTTGTTACCATTGATGAAAGAATATTAAATTATTACTGTTAACTATAGTCCATAGTTTACATTAGATATATTTTTCCCTAGACAACCCTATTATTAACACCTTGGAATAGTGTTGTACATTTGTTAAACTTCATGAAAAAAATTCTTATATTTGCACTACTAACCGTACTCCATCGTCAACAACAGGGTCCACTGTGTTACATAGCTCCATGCTTTATCTTCTAACTTTCCTTCTGGTAACATCCACGACCCAACACTTCCCTTTCAACCATATTAATCAACATAATCCAGCACTGTTAATTACACTCACAATAAGTTGCAACTATCATCCCTATCCATTTCCAAATATTTACAATCAAACTAAATAGAAGTTTTGCACAAGTTAAGCATCAGCTCCTCTTTCTCTATCCCATTCAATCCCCTGGTAACCTTTATTTTAGATTCTAAACTAACTCTATGAGTTTGCTTATTCTAAATAGTTCATATCGGTGAGCTCATACAGTATATGTCTTTCTTTATATATATTTTTATTGCCAGAGCATAACAACATACAAACATGAACATTCTTAACATGTGAACATTCCATTCTTGGTATATAATCAACGACTCACAATATCATCACATAGTTGTATATTCATTACCATGATCATTTCTTAGAACATTTGCATCACTCCAGAAAAAGAAACAAAAAGAAAAAACTCATGCATACCATAACACTTACCCCTCCTTCTCATTCACTGCTATATTTCCTTCTACCCAATATATTTTAAACTTTGTTCCCCCTCTTTTTTCTGAACAATTACCACTCCCTTTCATTGATCACTAGTATTTCAATCTACTCAATTTATTTTAACATTTGTCGCCCCTATTATCTATTTGTTTTTAATCCATATATTTTACTCATCTGTCCATACCATAGATTAAAGGAGCATCAGACAAAAGGTTTTCATAATTACAGTCACATTGTGAAAACTATATCATTATACAATGATCTTTAAGAAACATGTCTACTGGGACACAGCTCTACAGTTTCAGGCACTTCCCTCTAGCCTCTTTAATGCACCATAAACTAAATAGGGGATATCTATATGATGTGTAAGAATAACCTCCAGGATAACCTCTTGACTGTTTGAAATCTCTCAGCCACTGACACTTTATTTTGTCTCATTTCTCTCTTCCCCCTTTTGGTCTAGAAAGTTTTCGCAATCCCTTGATGCTGAGTCCCAGCTCATTCTAGATTTCTGTCACACACTGCCAGGGAGGTTTACACCCCTGGGAGTCATGTCCCACATAGAGAAGGGGAGGGCAGTACGTTTGCTTGCTGTGTTGATGAGAGAGAGATAGTCCACATCTGAGCAACAAAAGAGGTTCTCTGGCAGTGATGCTTAGACCTAATTTTAAGTAGGTTTAGCCTATCCTTTGCAGGCATAAGTTTCACATGAACAAACCCCAAGATTGAGGGTTCAGCCTATTGATTTGGTTGTCCCCACTGCTTGTGAGAATATCAAGAATTTTCCAAATGGGAAAGTTGAATTTTCCCCCTTTCTTGCCATTCCTCCAAGGGGACTTTGCAAATACTTCTTTATTCACTGTTCAAATCACTCTGGGATTTATTGGGGCATTACACTGGGCAAACCTAAGAATCTCATGCCCTATTCAAGTTTCCATGTACTTATGATGTTCAATTAATGTGTCCATATAAGTTATATTAGGAAATGCACTAGTCAAAATATAAATTTTATACCAAATAAACATTTGTTTGCTTTAGTCTCATGCAGAAGTTGAAGTTTTAAAATATGAATGTCCATCTATTTTCAACACCCTGCAATATTGGCATTCCTTTGACCTTCCTCATGCAAAAACATTTGTTAATTTGTACATTTAATCACTATCATTGTACACTCTAGGCATTCCTAGATTATACCCTCTCAGTCTTTATCGTCTATCTTTCCTTCTGGTTTCATATGTGCCCCCAGCCCTCCTCCCTCTATCCTTCTCACATTCAGCTTCATTCAGTGTACTTACATTATTGTGCTAAAATCACGTTGTATTGTGCTGTCCATTTCTGAATTTTTACAATAAGTCCTGTTGCACAATCTGCACCCCTTCAGCTCCAATTATCCAATATCTACCCAATTTCTATCTCCTGATGACCTCTGTTCTTAACTGAAATTCTCCAAGGTCATTCATTCATGTTAGTTCATATCAGAGAGAACATACAGTATTTGTCCTTTTGTTTCTGACTAATCTTACTCAGCATAGTGTCCTCAAGGTCCATCCACATTGTTACATGTTTCATGACTTTATTCTGTCTTACAGCTGTGTAACATTCCATCATAATTATATATCACAGCTGTTTAGCTATTCGTCTGTTGATGGATATTTGAGCTGCTTCCATCTCTTGGCAATTGCAAATAATGCTGCTATAAACATTGGTGTGCAAATGCCCGTATGTGTCCTTGCCTTCATGTCCTCTGAATAGATACCTAGTAATGGTATTGCCGGGTCATATGGCAATTCTATACTTAGCTTCCTAAGGAACCACCAAACTGCTTTCCATAGTGGTTGTACCATTTTACATTCCCACCAACAGTGGATAAATGTGCCTCTTTCTCCACATCCTCTCCAACACTGGTCGTTTTCTGCTTTATTGATAATGGCCATTCTGGTGGGTGTGAGATGGTATCTCATTGTGGTTTTGATTTGCATTTTCCTAATAACCAGGAAAGTTGAGCATGTTTTTCATGTGCCTTTTAGCCATTTGTATTTCCTCTTCTGAGTAGTCTGTTCATGTCTTTTGCGCATTTTGTAATTGGGTTGTTTGTACCATGCTGCTTTAACCACTGTAGTTTCCTAATATGCCTTAAAGTCAGGTAGTGTGAGACCTCCAACTTCATTTTTCTTTCTCAGGATATTTTTAGCTGCTTGAACCACACTGCCTCCCTTCCAGACAAATTTGGAAACTGGTTTTTCTATTCTAAAAACTAAGTTTTGGGGATTTTAATTGGTATTGCATTGAATCTATAAATCAACTTAGGTAGATTTGACATGTTAACTATATTTAGTTCTCCAATTCATGAATATGGTATGCCCTTCCATTTATTTAGGTCTTCTGTGATTTCTTTTAGCAATTTCTTATAGTTTTCTTTGTATAGGTCTTTTGTATCCTTATTTAAATTTATTTCTAAATAGTTTATTCTTTTGGTTGCAATTGCAAGTGGAATTTTTTCTTGATTTCTCCCTCGGATTGCTCATTATTAGTGTATAGAAACACTGCAGATTTTTGAGTGTTGGTCTTGTAACCTGCCACTTTGCTGTACTCATTTATTAGCTCTAGTAGTTATGATGTGGATTTTTAATTTTTTTGACATATAGTATCATATCATCTGCAAACAGTGAGAGTTTTACTTCTTCCTTTCCAATTCTGATGCATCATATATCTTTTTCTTGTCTAATTGCTCTGGCTAGAACTTCCAACAGAATGTTGAATAACAATGGTGACAGTGGACATCCTTATCTTGTGTCTGATCTTAAAGGGAAAGCTTTCATTTTTTCCCATTGAGGGTGATGTTAGCTGTGGGTTTTTCATATATTCCCTTTATCATGTTGAGGAAGTTCCCTTCTATTCCTATTCTTTGAAGTGTTTTCAACAAGAAACGATGTTGCATTTTGTCAAACACCTTTTCTGCATCAATTGAGATGATCATGGGGTTTTTCTGCTTTGAATTGTTGATATGGTGTATTACATTGCTTGATTTTCTTATACTGAACCATCCTTGCATACATGGGATGAATCTTACTTGGTCATGATGTATAATTCTCTTAATGTGCTGCTGGATTCGATTTGCAAGAAGTTTGTTGAGGACTTTTGCATCTATATTCATTAGAGAGATTGGTCTGTAATTTTCTTTTCTTGTAGTATCTTTGTCTGACTTTGGTATGAGGGTAATGTTGCCTTCATAGAACAAGTTAATTAGCTTTCCCTCCTCTTCATTTTTTTTGAAGAGTTTGAGCAGGATTGGTAGCAATTTTTTTTAATGTTTGGTAGAATTCACATGTGAAGCCATCTGATCCTGGACTTTTCTTTTTTGTGAGCTTCTTAAGGACTGATTCAATTTTTCACTTGTGATTGGTTTCTTGAGGTCATCTATTTTTTCTCAAGTCAGTGTTGGCTGTTCATGACTTTCTAGGAAGTTGTCCATTTCATCTACATTGTCTAATTTATTAGCATAAGGTTGTTCATAGTATCCTCTCATTACTTCCTTTATTTCTGTGGGGTCAGTGGTTATGTCTCCTCTTCCATTTCTGATTTTATTTATTTGCATTCTTTCTCTTCTTCTTTTTGTCATCTTTGCTAAGGGACCATCCCTTTTATTGACTTTCTCATAGAACCAACTTCTGGTTTTGTTGATTTTCTCGATTGCTTTCACGTTCTCAATTTCATTTACTTCTGATCTAATCTCTGTTATGTCTTTACTTTTGCTTGCTTTGGGGGTTAGTTTGCTGTTCTTTCTCTAGTTCTTCCATATGAATGGTTAATTCCTCGATTTTTGTTCTTTTCTGATGTAGGCATTTAGGGCAATAAATTTCCCTCTTTGCACTGCCTTTGCTGCATCCCATAAATTTTGATATGTGGTGTTTTCATTTTCATTTGATTCGAAATTATTTTCTGATTTGTCTTGTAATTTCTTCCTTGGCTCACTGGTTGTTTAAGAATGTGCTATTGAGCCTACATATACTTTTGAATTTTCTGGCCCTCTGTCTATTACTGATTTCCAACTTCATTCCTTTATGATCTGAGAAAGTGTTTTGTATGATTTCAATCTTTTTAAATTTATTGAGACTTGCTCTGTGATCCAGCATGTGGTCTATCCTTGAGAATAATCCATTTTGATGAAGAGCACTTGAGACGAAGGTGTATCCTACTGTTGTGGAGTATAATGTTCTATAAATGTCTATTAAATCTAGTTCATTTATTATATTATTCAAGTTCTCTGTTTCTTTATTGATCCTCTGTCTAAATGTTCTGTCCATTGATGAGGGCAGGGAATTGAAGTCTCCAATTATTATCGTAGATGTACCTATTTCTCTTTTCAGTATTTGCCTCATATATTTTGGAGCACTCTGGTTCGTTGCATAAATACTTATGATCATTATATCTTATTGCTGAATTGTTCTTTTTATTGATACATAGTGTCCTTCTTTGTCTCTTTTAATTGTTTTGCATTTGAAGTCTAATTTGCTGGATATTAGAATAGCTACTCCTGCTCTTTTTTGATTGTTGTTTGCATGAACTATCTTTCTCAACCTTTCACTTTCAACCTATGTTTGTTGTTAGGTCTAAAATGCATTTCCTGTAGATAGCATATAGATGAGTCCTGTTTTTTAATTCATTCTTCCAATGTATGTCTTTTGATTGGGGAGTCTAATCCATTAACATTTAGAGTTATTACTGTAAGGGCAGTACTTTCTTCTACCATTTTGCCTTTTGGATTTTATATGTCATATGTCGTTTTCCTCTTTTTACCTTTACTGATAGTCTTCATTTCTATACTCTTCTCCACACCTCTCTCTGCTGTCTTTCTCTATCTGTCTCTAGTGCTTCCTTCAGTATTTCTTGCAGAGCCAGTCTTTGGTCACAAATTCTCTCAGTGATTTCTTGTCTGAAAATGTTTTAATTTCCCCTTTGTTTTTGAAGGACAGTTTTGCTGGACATAGAATTCTTGGTTGGCTGTTTTTCTCTTTTAGAATCTTAAATATATCATACCACTGTCTTCTCACCTCCATGGTTTCTGCTGAGAAATCTATGCATGGTCTTATTGGACTTCCCTTGTATGTCATGGATTGCTTTTCTCTTGCTTCTTTCAAAATTCTCTCTTTCTCTTTGATATATGACATTCTGATTAGCAAGTGTCTTGGAGTATTTTTATTTGGATCTATTCTGTTTGGGGTATGCTGCATTTCTTGGATCTGTAATTTTAAGTCTTTCATAAGAGTTGGGAAATTTTCAATGATAATTTTCTCTTTTAGTCTTTCTCTTCCTGTTCCCTTCTCTTCTCCTTCTGGGACACCCACAATACATATATTCGTGTGCTTCATGTTGTCATTCAATTCCCTGAGTCCTTGCTCATATTTTTCCATTCTTTTCCCTATATTTTCTTTTGCTTGTAGGATTTTAGATGTCCCCTTCTCTAGTTCACTAATTCTTTATTCTTCCACTTGAAATCCAACATAGACTTTCATTGTTTTTTCATCTCTTCTACTGTGCCTTTCATTCCAATAAGTTCTATGATTTATTTTTTCAGACTTCCGATTTTTTCATTTTGTTTGTTCCTTGCCTTCTTTATATCCTCCCTCAATTCATTGATTTGATTATTTATGAGATTTTCCATGTCTGTTCTAACATCCTGAATTAATTATTTCTACTCCTGTATCTCATTTGAATTGTTGGTTTCTTCCTTTGACTGGGCCATATCTTCAATTTTCCTAGTATGATTCATTATTTTTTGCCTGTGTCTAGGCATTTAATTTCCTTAATTATTTATTCTGCAGATTGTTTTCACTCTTTTACCTAGGATTTTCTTGCTTCATGGCTTTGTCTGTATATGTTCTTTGACATTCAGTTCAGCTTATTCTAGACCTCTAGCATAGGTTTTGTTTAATGGATCAGAATTTTTCAGTTCTTGTTTTCTTGTTTCTTGCCATGCCTGTATGGTGCCCTTTTTTGTTGTTGTTGTTGTTTTGTTTTGTTTTGTTTTGTTTTCCTTGGTGAAGGTCTACTTAAATATTATAGACTCAAGTCAGATTTTCCCAGACCAGAGTGGCCTCCTCTCAGGAGGAAAGTGTCACCTGCATCAGTTTTCCCTGAGGGTGAGACCCAGCAGATTAACACCTTTTCCTATGATGCCTCCAGACTCTGTTTTTCCTATCCTGCCCAGTATGAGGTGCTTGTTTGCCTGCAGGTCACGCCAGCATAAAGTGATATGGTGCCTTTAACTTCAGTAGACCCTTCCTGCTGGGGGCATGGTTGAGACAGAGTAGAGATTGTAGGCTGGCTTTAATCACTTCAGTTTTCCAATTCCTGGGGTCTGAATTCCTTGAGGGAGGGATTCCACCTGAGCTGAACCCCACCCCTCTCCTGGGGAAGGCACAGCCTCCAGAGAATTTCCTCCTTTCATCTAACCAGACTCATTGCCTTTCAGACAAGCTTAATTCTGCCCTTGCTTGGGGCACTTAGAGCCTGAGAAGTCTTGCAGTTATAAAAAAAAATCCTTTTCAGAGCAGGACCCCTGTTCTTCAAGGTCTTGATTTGTTAATCAAGAGCTTAATTTGGTAAGTTGCTCTGTGCCCCCCACCTTTTTTTTTTTTAGGGTTCAAAACTTTGCAAGTATTTTGTGTTGTTCAATCCAAAAAATTTCTCTCTCTCTTTTTTTTTCTGTCAACCCTGTCCCTTTGCACCAGGGCAAAAACTAGTAACTTTAGCTTTTATCTGAGGTTTAGTTGAGCTGGGGGACTATTTTTATTAATCAGGATTTGTTAATTAATTCCACAATTGGAGCTTGGTTGAGCTCATCCCCTTGTTGTTAGTAAAGTCTCTTTCCTTTTTCCTCTGGGTACCAGCCTGTGGGTGGCAGGCACTGGGCTCTGCAGCTTGGGGGATTCACAGTTCTGGGTGGGATCACAGCTGGTCCAGCTTGCCCAGACTGGTGTATGCTGTGTGTCTGGTCACTGATATGGCCCCAGCAGTTGTTCTGTACTGTTCCTGGCTATTTATTAGCTGCTCTGGAGGATGAACTAAATTCCACACCTCAGTAAGCTGCCATCTTGGACCTAACCCAGTATTTGTCTTGATGTGTCTGGCTGATTCCACTCAAAGATTCATCCATGTTGTCACATGCTTTGGGACATTGTTTCTTCTTAAGCTGAATAATATCCCAACATATGTATATACTACGTTTTACTTATCCATTCATTGATGGACACTTGGGTTGCCTCCATCTTTTGGCAATTGTGAATAATGCTGCTATGAACATCAGTGTGTAAACATCTGAGTCTCTGCTTTCAGTTTTTCTGGTTATATACATAGCAGCGTGTTTTCTGGATAATACGACAATTCTATTTTTAGCTTCCTGAGAAACTGCTACACCATCTTCCACAATGGCTGCAACATTTTACATTCTCACCAACAGTGAATGAGTGTTCCTATTTCTTCACATCCTCACCAACACTTTAGATTTCTGGGTTTTTTTTTAACAGTGGTCATTCTAATAGATGTGAAATGATATAAAATTGTGGTTTTGATTTGCGTTTCCTTAATAGTTAGTGATGTTGAGCATCTTCTTATGTGCTTTTTTAGCCATTTGTATTTTCTCTTTGGAAAAATGAATTTTCAAGTCTTTTGCCCATTTTTTCATTGGGTTATTTGCCTTTTTATTGTTGAGTTGTAGGATTTCTTTATATATTCTAGATGTTAAACACTTATTGGATATGTGGTTTTCAAATATTTCCCCTATTGAGTAGGATGCCTTTTCACTTTCTTGACAAATTCCTTTGAAGACAAAATTTTACTTTTGAGGAGGTCCCAATTATCTATTTCTTATTTTGTTGTTTGTGTTTTGGATGTAAGGTCTAATAAATCATTTCCTACCACAAGATTTTGAAGATGCTTCCCTACATTTTCCTCTAAGACTTTTATGATCCTGGTGCTTATATTTAGATCATTGATCCATTTTTAGTTAATTATTGAATAAGGTGTGAGATTGAGGTCTTCATTCATTCTCTTGCATATGGATTTCCAGTTCTCCTAGCACCATTTGTTGAAGAGGCTTTGTGTCACAGTTGAGTACACTTTGCAGCCTTGTCAAATATCAATTAGCCATATATGTGAGGGTCTAATTCTGAACTCTCAATTCAATTTCATTGGTCAATATATCTATCTTTATGTCAGTAATATGCTGTCTTGACCACAGTAGCTTTGTAATGTGCCTTAAAGTCAGGAAGTGTGAGTCCTCCAACATCTTTCTTCTTTTTCATGATGTTTTTCACTATTTGGGACCCCTTATTCTTCCAAATAAATTTGATAATTGGCTTTTCCATCTCTGCAAAGTAGGTTATTGGAATTCTGATTTGGATTGCATTGAATCTGTACATCAATTTGGGTAGAATTGACATCTTAATCATATTTGGTCTTCCATTCCATGAACATGGAATATCCTTCCATTTATTTAGGTCTTTGATTTCTTTTAGCAATATTTTTTAGTTTACTGTAGACAAGTGCTTTACATCCTGGGTTAGATTTATTCCTAGATATTTAATTCTTTCAATTGCCATTGTAAATGAAGCCTTTTTCTTGATTTCCTTCTTAGATTGCTCTTATGAATGTGTAGAAATGGTACTGATTGAGTGTTGCTCCTCTATCCTGTCACTTTATTGAACTCATTTATTAGCTTTAGACAATGTTGAATAATAGTAGTGACAGTGGGCATCCTTATCTTGTTCTAGATCATATAGAGAAAGTTTTCAGTGTTTCATCATTTAGTGCAATATTAGCTGTTGGTTTTTCATATGTGCCCTTTATCATATTTAGGACATTTTCTTCTATTCCTCAAATTCTAAAAGTTTTTGCCAAGAAAGTACACTGTATTTTGCCAAATGCCTTTTCTGTATCAATAGATACCATGTGACTTTTCTCCATAATTTATTTTCTTGTACATGGTATGTAATTATTTCATGTGCAAATTCTATTTGTAAGTATTCTGTTAGAATTTTTTACACCTATATTCATAAGAGAAATTTATGTAATTTTCCTTTCTTGTATAGCATCTTTATCTGACTTTATTAGGGTGATGCTGGTTTCACAGAATGAGTTAGATAATAGTGTTAGTTTGCAAGTGCCAGAATGCAAATATACTGGGACCAGAAAGACTTTTTTTAAAAAAAACTTTTTTTTTTGTATAGTATAACATATATAGAAAGCAAAGAAATTTTAAAAACAATGGTTTCAAAGCACTCTTCAAAAAGTGGTTACAGGATAGATCCCAGAGTTTCTCATGGGCTGCCATATGATCCTCTCATATTTTTCTTTCTATCTGCTCCAGAATATAGGTGACTAGAGGGCTTAAATACTTTCTTATCATCACATTCTACTTTTCCTTCTTTTTTGTGAACAATACCATATACATAAAAAAGCAATAAATTTCAAAACACACCACCACAATTAGTTGTAGAACATATTTCAGACTTTGACATGGGTTACCATTTCACAATTTTAGATTTTAATTCTAGCTGCTCTAAGGTACCAGAGACTAAAAGAGATCAATTTAATGATTCAGCATTCATATTCATTTGTTAAGTCCTATCTTCTATGTATAATTCCATCATCACCTTTGATCTTTCCATACCATTCATTGGGGTTGTTTGGGCTATGGCAATTCTAAATTTTTGATATTGGAAGGGTCCGTCACTAATGTGGGATAGGGAGATGGAACTATCTGATGTTCTGGAGAGGCTGGGCTAGGTGTCAGGACTTATCTGCCCCAGGGATCCATCTGGAGGTTATAGGTTTCTGGAAAGTTACTAGAGTGCCTGGAACCCTTGTGGAATCTTTTATATTGTCCTAGGTGTTCTTTAGGATTGGCTGGAATGGTCCTGGTTGGGGGTTGGCAGGTAATGAAAAGTAGCAAGGTCTACTTGAAGCTTGTGTAAGAGCAACCTCCAGAGTAAACTCTTAACTCTATCTGAACTCTCTCTGCCACTGATACTTTATTAATTATGCTTCTTTTCCCTCTTTTAGTCAGGATGCAATTGTTGATCCCATGGTGCCAGGTCTGCATTCATCCCTGGGAATCCTCTCCTATGTCACCAGGGAGACTTTCACCCATGGATGTCATGTCCCACGTAGTGGGGAGGGCAATGATTTCACTTGAAGAGTTGGGTTTAGAGAGACTGAGGCTACATCTGAGCAACAACAGAGGTCCTCCAGAAGTAACTCTCAGACATGCCTATAGGTAGTCTAAGCTTCTCTGCTACTACATAAGCTTCACATGAGTAAGCCTCATGATTGAGGGCATGCCCTGTTGATTTGGGTATCCCTAAAGTTTGACACAGTATCAGGAGATTCCCTGATGGTAAGGTTTAATAGTTCCATAGTCTTTCTCCCTTCCCTCAGGGGACTTTGCCAATACTTTTTGATTATCTGGTTAATATACTGTAGGGTATTTCCAGGCATTACAGTTATCTATAAAGGATTAAAGGACCTCTTTCTCATTCTGTGCTCTCTGTGTTTCAGTTGTTCAAATGAGCTATACAGATAGGTTGAATTAGATTATTCAGAAAATTTCAGTTCCATATCAAATAAACTTTTCTTCCACTGGTTTCAAAGAGTACGTGTGGTTCAAAAATATAGACACTGTCTTCTTTACCCCTATGTTCTGAATTACTTTAACCCCAACCTATTTGGCCTTGTTCTTACCTCTAAATTTCAGGTTATATATATAAAAGAGCCTCTCAGAATCCAGAAATAATAATCACCACTCTGGACTTAATGTATCTGCTCTAAAAGTTTACAATCTCGGCCCCTGTTTTGTTCTAAGCACTTTCTAAAGATGACCTTACCACTGTTTTTTTGATGTTGTTGTTGTTTTTGTCTCTGGCTTATTTTGTCTCACCAAATGTTTCACATGTTCATTCACATCATTGCATGCCTCACAACATTGTACTTTTTGTAGCTGCACAGCCTACGTTCATAAGTATACACCATCATTCGCCATTCTACTTCTCTGCCGGTGCATCCTTCAGCCACCTGCATTCACTGGGCATCATGTAGAGGGCCCACAGTTCATCAATATTCTCAATGTTAGGTAATTTCATTGTTCCCAAGAGACAGAAAACCAATAAACACACCCTCACCAAATAAGAAATCTAAGCTTCCCCTTAACTTTTGTCCCTCATCCATTATTTACCTCTGCTATTGCTGTGGTAGTGCTGATGGTTTCCTTTGGAACATAGCTCATATTATGCAATAGCAGCTTTCCCCTGTGCCCTGTATTTAAACACTTTTTATGCAAGAATCATTTATTTGAAGTAATTCTTACGAGAATTCATTCATATTTCTTCTGAGAGTCAGTGGGACATGTAGGTCTATACAACGCCTTTAATCTTGTTCATCTTCAACACGGTAACATTACTTCTAGATCCACTAGAAAATCACCTTCGCTCCTATCTATTCCCTTACATTGGAATTCAACCTCATCAGCTGACGGTTCACCCATCTCTAGCTTCTATGTATCTCTAAGTCCCCTGTATTCTGTATTATAAGTCTCTGATTATACCTTTATGCTGGTCATAAAAGTGGAATCATACAGTATCTGTCCTTTCGTGTCTGGCTAATTTCAATCAGCATTATGTCCTCAAGGCTCATCTCAGGCTCCATCTTGTCATGTGGTTCTGGATGTCATTTTGTCTTACTGCTGCATAATATTCCATTGTATGCATATACCATATTTTGTTGATCCACTCATCTGCTGATGGGCATTTGGTTTGTTTCCATCTTTTGGTGATTGTGAATAATGCTGCTATGAACATCGGTGTGCAAATGTCTGTTTGTGTCATTGCTTTCAGCTCTTTTGGGTATATACCAAGTACTGCTATTACTGGATCATAGGGTAGCTTGATATTTAGGTTCCTAAGGAACCACCAAACAGTCTTCCATAGTGGCTGCGCCATTGTACACTCCCACCAGCAGTGCATAAGTGTCCTAGTTTCTCCACATCCTCTCCAACATTTATAGTTTCCTATTGTTTAATAGCAGCCATTCTTATAGGTCTGAGGTTGTATCTCATTGTAGTCTTGACCTGCATTTCCCTAATAGCCGGTGAAAATGAGCATCTCTTCATGTGCTTTTGAGCCACCTGTACATGCTCTTCAGAAAAATTCCTATTCATATCTTTAGCCCATTTTATAATTGGGTTGTTTGTTCTTTTGTTGTTGAGTTGTGTGATTTCTTTGTATATACAGAAAATTAAACCTTTGTCTGACATATGATTTCCAAATATTCTCTCCCATTGAGTTGGCTGCCTTTCACCTTTTTGGCAAAGTCTGTTGAGGTGCAGAAGCATTTGATTTTGCTGAGAAATCTACACATAGTCTTTTTGGGCTTCCCTTGTATGTGATGGATTGCTTTTCTCTTGCTGCTTTCAAGATTCTCTCTTTTTCTTTGACATCTGACATTCTGATTAGTAAGTGTCTTGGAGTATGTCTGTTTGGATCAATTCTGTTTGGTGTATGCTGCACTTCTTGGATCTGTAATTTTAAGCTTTTCATAAGAGTTGAGAAATTTTCAGTGATAATTTTCTCCATTAGTTTTCCTCCTCCTTTTCCCTTCTCTTCTCCTTCTGGGACACCCACAACATGTATATTCGTGTGCTTCATGTTGTCATTCAATTCCCTGAGTCCCTGCTCATATTTTTCCGTTCTTTTCCTTATATTTTCTTTTGCTTGTCGGATTTCAGATGTCCTGTCCTCCAGTTCACTAATCCTATCTTCTGCCTCTTGAAATCTGACATTGTAGGTTCCCATTGTTTTTTTCACCTCTTCTACTGTGCCTTTCATTCCCATAAGTTCTGTGATTTTTTTTTTACTTTTGATTTCTTCGTTTTGTTCATTCCTTGCCTTCTTTATATCCTCCCCCAGTTCACTGATTTGATTTTTGATGAGGTTTTCCATGTCTGTTCGAACACTCTGAATTAATTGTTTCAATTCCTGTATCTCATTTGAATTGTTGATTTGTTCCTTTGGGCCATATCTTCAATTCTCTTAGCATGAGTCATTATTTTTTGCTGGCATCTAGGCATTTAATTTCCTTAATTAGTTTGTGGAGATTGTTTTCACTTTTTTTTGCCTAGGATTTTCTTGCTGGATGATTTTGTTCTCTATCTGTTCTTTGACATTTAGTTCAGCTTATTCTGGACCTCTAGCTTAGGTTTTGATTAACAGATCAGAATTTTTCAGTTCTTGTCTTCTTGTTTCTTGCCCTGCTTGTAGGGTGTCTTCCCTCCCCCCCTCCTTAGGAGGGTCTGCTTAAGTATTATAGACCCCAGCCAGATTTTCCCAGACCAAACTGGCCTCCTATCAGGAGGAAGGAATCACCTGCATCAGTTTTCCCTGAGGGTGAGACCCAGCGGATTGAAAGATTTTCCTATGAAGCCTCTGGGCCCTCTGTTTTTCCTATCCTGCCCAGTATGTGGTGCTTGTCTGCCTGCAGGTCCCACCAGCATAAGGTGATGCAGTACCTTTAATCTCAACAGACTGTCTCTGCAGGGGGTATGGTGGAAACAGAGGAGAGGTTGTAGTCTGGTTTTAATTGCTTCACTTTTCCAGACCCTGGGGTCTGAACTTCTTGAGGGAGGGATTCCACCTGGGCTTGGCCCCACCCCTCTCCTGGGGAATGCACAGGCTCCAGACAAACACTCAAACAAGCTTAGTTCTACCTGTGCCTGGGGCAGTGGAGCCTGAGAAACCTTGCAGCTGTATCCAAAGAGCAGTAAAGCTGTAGAAATACAGCACCCAAAACTAAAGAGAAAAATCCTTTTCAGAGCAGGATCCCCATTCCTCAGGTTTGCCAATCAAGAGTTAAGTTGGTACATTGCTCTGTGTATCTACAGGTCCCTCCTCTCCTTCAGGGTCCAGAACTTTTCAAATCCAAAAAAGACCTCTGTTTTATTTATTTTTTATTTTTTTATTTTTCCGTCAGCCCGGTCCCCTCTGTGCTGGGGCGAAAACCAGCAACCTCCACTTTTACTCGAGGTTCAGCTGAGTAGGGGCCTATTTTTAGTAGTCAGAATTTGTTAATTCATTCCACAATTAGAGTTTTGTTGTGCTCAGCCCTTGCTGCTGGTAAACTCTCTTTCCTTTCCCCTCTGGGAAGCAGCATGTGGGGAAGGGGCACCAGCTGCCACAGCTTGGGAAACTCATGGTTCTGAGTGGGCTGACAGTCAGTCCAGTGAGTCCAGATTGTTGTACGCTGTATGTCTAGTCACTGACGTGGTCCCAGCCGTTGTTTTATATTGTTCCTGGCTATTTATTAACTGCTCCAGATGATGAACTATATCCCACACCTCGCTAAGCCAACATCCTCAGAAGCATTTGATTTTGAGGCATTCCCATTTATCTATTTTTCTTTTGTTGCTTGTGCTTTGGGTGTAAAGTTTAGGGAGCTATCTCCTATTATTAGGTCTTAAAGATGTTTCCCTACATTTTCTTCTAGGGCTTTATGGTGCTAGATCTTATAATTAGCTATTTGATCCACTTTGAGTTAATTTTTGTGTAGCGTGTAAGACAGGGGTCCTCTTTCATTCTCGTGGCTATTGATAACCAGCTCTTCCATGCCCAATTATTGAAAACTATTTTGTCCCCGTTCAGAGGATCTGGGGGCCTTGTCAAAAATCAGTTGACCATAGATTTCATGGTTTATTTCTGCACTCTCAATTCGAACCCATTGGTCAATGCTTCTGTCTTTGTGCCAATATCATGGTGTTTTGACCATTGTGGCTTTATAATGGGTTTTAAAGTCAGAGAATATTAATCCTCCCACTTCATTCTTCTTTTTCAGGATGCATTTAGCTATTTGGGGTCTCTCCCTTCCAGATGAATTTGGTAGTTAGCTTTTCCAAATCTTCAAAGTAGGTTATTGGAGTTTTGACTGGTACTGTGTTGAATCTGTGCATCAATTTGGGGAGAATTGACATCTTAACTATATTGAGCCTTTCTAACCATGAGCAAGGAACGTCTTTTCACCTATTTAGATCTCCTTTGATTTCTTTTAGCAATGTTTAAGTAGTTTTCTGTATACAAGTCCTTTACATCCCTAGTTAAGTTCATTCCTAAGTATTTGATTCTTTTAGTTGCTTTTTTGAATGGAATTTTTTCCTTAACTGACTCCTCAGCTAGGTCATTGTTTGTGTATAGAAATGTTACTGATTTTTGCACATTAGTTTTATATTCAGCCACTTTGCTGAATTTGTTTATTAGCTCAAGTAACTTTGCTATAGATTTATCAGGATCTTCCAAGTATAGTATCATATCATCTGCAAATAATGAGAGTTTATTTCTTCCTTTCCAGTTTGGATGCCTGTTATTTCTTTGTTCTCCCTGATTGCTCTAGCTAGAACTTCTACCACAATGTTGAATAATAGTGATGACAGTGGGCATCCTTGTCTTGTATCTGATCTTAGGGGGAAGGATTTCAGTCTCTCTCCATTGAGTACAATGCTGGCTATCAGTTTTTCATATATTCCCTTTATCATATTGAGGTAGTTGCCTTTGATTCTCTATCTTTTGGAGTGTTTTTATCAGAAAAGGATGCTGAATTTTGTCAAATGATTTTTCAGCATCAATCAAAATGATCATGTGATTTTTTTCCCTTTCAATTTGTTAATGTGCTGTATTACATTAATTGATTTTCTTGCATTGAACCAACCTTGCATTCCTGGTATAAACCCCACGTGGTCATGGTGTATAATTCTTTTAATGTGTTGTTGGATTCGATTTGCTAATAACTTATTGAGAATTTTTGCATCTATGTTCATTAGGGAGATTGGCCTGTAGTTTTCCTTTCTTATACCTGGTTTTGGTATTAAAATGATATTAGTTTCATAAATGAGTTAGAGTTCCTTTTTCCTCAATTTTTTGGAAAAGTTTGAGCAGGATTAGTGTTAGTTCTTTCTGGAATGTTTGATAAAATTCCTGTGTGAAGCCATCTGGCCCTGAGCTTTTCTTTGTAGGAAGATTTTTGATGACTGATTGAATCTCTCTACTTGTGATTGATTTGTTGAGACCTTCTATTTCTTCCTGAGTCAGTGTAGCTCATTTGTGTGTCTCCAGGAATTTGCCCATTTCAGCTATGTTGTCTAGTTTGTTGACATATAGTTGTTTATAGTATCCTTTTATTATTTCTTTTATTTCTTCTGGCTCTGTGGTAATGCACCCCTTCTCATTTCTGATTTTGTTTATCTGCATCCTCTCTCTCTTTTTTCTTTGTTAGCCTTGCTTGTGGCCCATCAATTTTATTGATTTTCTCAAAGAACCAACTTTTA
This sequence comes from Myrmecophaga tridactyla, assembly GCA_004026745.1. Classification (NCBI taxonomy): domain Eukaryota; kingdom Metazoa; phylum Chordata; class Mammalia; order Pilosa; family Myrmecophagidae; genus Myrmecophaga; species Myrmecophaga tridactyla. The sequence goes on from PVIY010004349.1 coordinate 19,713, forward strand.
GTTTTATTGATTCTTTCTATTGTTCTTTTGTTCTCCCATTCATTTATCTCTGCCTTAAGCTTTGTTATTTCTCTTCTCCTATTTGCTTTGGGGGTAAGTTTGTTGTTCTTTCTCGAGTTCCTCCAGGTTTGCTGTTAGGTCCTTGATTTTTGCTCTTTCTTGCTTTTTAATATAGGCATGTAAGGCAATAAATTTCACTCTCATCACAGCCTTTGCCACATCCCATAAGTTCTGATAAGTTGCATTCTCATTTTCATTTATCTCCAGATAGCTGCTAATTGCTCTAGCAATTTCTTCTTTGACCCACTGGTTGTTTGTGTATTATTTAATCTCCATATATTTGTGAATATTCTCATTTTTTTGGTGGTTATTGTGATCCAACTTCATCTCATTGTGATCAGAGAAAGTGCTATGAATAATTTCAATATTTTTAAATTTATAAAGACCTGTTTTGTGCCCCAGCATATGATCTATCCTGGAGAATGTTCCATGAGCACTAGAGAAGAATGTGTAACCTTGTGCTTTGGGGTGCAATGACCTATATATGTCTATTAGGTCTAATTCATTTATCGAATTACTTAACTTCTCTATTTCCTTTTTGAACTTCTGTCTGGTTGCTCTTTCTATAAAGGAGAGTGGTGTATTGAAGTCTCTTACACTTATTGTTGAAACATCTATCACTCCCTTCAGTTTTGCCAATGTCTGTCTCATGTACTTTGGAGCCCCTTGATTGCGAGCATAAACATTTATGATTGTTATATCTTCTTGGTAAATTGACCCTTTAATTAGTATGTAGTGTCCTTCTTTGTCTCTTATGATGTCTTTACATTTAAAGACTATTTTGTCTGATATTAATACAGTTGCTCCTGCTTTCTTTTGTTTACAACTTGCATGGAAGATCTTTTTCCATCCTTTCACATTCAATCTATTTGTATCCTTGTGTCTAAGATGAATCTTTTGTAAGCAGCATATAGCTGGATTATGTATCTTAGTCCATTCTGCCAATCTGTATCTTTTAATTGGTAAATTTAGGCTGTTAACATTCAAAGTTATTATTGAAAAGACATTTCTTGATTCCACCATCTTATCTTTTTAATTTTATTTGTCAGATCTCTGCATTCTTTTCCTCTTTCTCTTTGTATTCTTTAAATTACCCTTAGTGGTACTCTTCAATTCTGTGCTCTCCTCTATACCTCCCTCTTCTATTTTTTTCAGCTGGTAGAGCTCCTTTTAGCATTTCTTGTAGGGCCCGTGTCTTGTTGACAAATTCTTTCAGGACTTCTTTGTCTGTGAAAGCTTTAATCTCTCCCTCAATTTTAAAGCACAATTTGGCTGGGTACAGAATTCTTGACTGGAAGTCTTTCTCTTTCAGGATCTTGAATATGCATACCACTGCCTTCTCACCTCCAGGGTGCTGGTTGAGTAGTCTGAAGTCAGTCTTATTTGATTTCCTTTGTATGTAGTAGACTGTTTATCTCTTGCCACTTTCAGGATATTCTGCCTCTCTTCAACACTTGACAGACTGACTAATAAGCGGCTTGGGGAAGGCCTACTTAGATTTATTCTGTTTGGAGTTCTTTGGGCTTCTTTGGCTTGTATATTTATGACCTTTATTGGGGTTAGGAAGTTTTCCACCATTATATCCTCAAATACTCTTCCTAGCCCTTTACTCCTCTCTTCTCCTTCTGGAAGACCAATGATTCTTATATTTGTGTGCTTTGTTTTGTCTATCATTTCCCTGAGTTCCCATTGAATATTTTCCATCTTTTTTGCCATTTGCTGTTTTGATTCTTTGAAGTCAGTTATCCTGTCCTCTATATCACCTATTCTTTCTTTTGTCTCTTCAAATCTGGTGTTGTGTGCCTCTAGTATGCTTTTAACTTCATCAACAGAGTCTTTAATCATTGTGATTTCCACTATTTTTCTATTTTTTCTTTCAAATTCCTCTTTGTGCTTTTCTACTGTCTTCTTGATCTCCTTTATGTCATTTGCTCTCCCACTGATTTTATTAAGTAGAGTAGTATGAACATCTTTGATTAGTTGTTCCAATGTCTGTGTCTCCTCAGGTGTTTTAATTTGGTCATTAGGCAGGGCTATATCTATCTGCATTGTGATATGCCTAGTGGTCTTCTGCTGTCTTTGTCACATGCAGATATCTTTTTTATTAATTAAAAAAAATTACAAGAAAAGACACAAACATTCTTAAGATATGCTCATTCCATTCTACATATATAATCAGTAATTCACAATATCATCACATAGTTGCATATTCATCATGATCATTTCTTAGAACATTTCCATCAACTCAGAAAAAGAAATAAAGACAATAGAAAAATAAAATGAAAACGGAGAATAAAATTATACAAACCATACCCCTTACCCCTCCCTTTCATTGATCACTAGCATTTCAAACTAAATTTATTTTAACATTTGTTCCCCCTATTATTTATTTTTATTCCATATGTTCTACTCATCTGTTGACAAGGTGGAAAAAAAGGAGCATCAGACACAAGGTTTTCACAATTACACAGTCACATTGTGAAAGCTATATCATTATACAATCATCATCTAGAAACATGGCTACTGGAACACAGCTCTACATTTTCAGGCAGTTCCCTCCAGCCTCTCCATTACATCTTGGATAACAAGATGACATCTACTTAATGTGTAAGAATAACCTCCAGGATAACCTCTCGACTCTGTTTGGGATCTCTCAGCCATTGACACTTTGTCTCATTTCACTCTTCCCCCTTTTGGTCAAGAAGGTATTCTCAATCCCTTGATGCTGGATCTCAGCTCATTCTAGAGTTTTTCTCAATCCCTTGATGCTGAGTCTCAGCTCATTCTAGGATCTCTGTCCCACGTTGCCAGGAAGGTCCACAGCCCTGGGATCATGAACTACATAGACAGGGGGAAGGTAGTGAGTTTGCTTGTTGTGTTGGCTGGAGAGAGAGGCTACATCTGAGCAACAAAAGAGGTTCTCTTGGGGGTGACTCTTAGGCCTAATTTGAAGTAGGCTTGACCTGTCCTTTGTGGGGTTAAGTTTCATATTGAACAAACCCCAAGACTGGGGGCTTTGGTTGTTCACACCGCTTGTAAGAATATCAAGAATTCAACTTGGGGAGGTTGAATTTTCCCCTGTTCTCATCATTCCCCAAAGGGGACTTTGCAAATACTTTTCCACTTACTGATCAAATCACTCTGGGGTTCATCAGGGCATCAATCTGGACAAACTAACAAAATCTCATGTCCTACCCAAGGTTCCATGTACTTATGTTGTTCAACTAACTATCTACATAAGTTATATTAGGAGATGCACTTGTCAAAATACAAATTTTGTACCAAATAAATTTTTTTTTGCTTTAGTCTCACACATAAGTTGAAATTTTAACATATTAATTACCATCTATTTTCAGCACCCTGCAGTAATGACAGTCCTTTGTTCTTCCTCATGCAAAAACATTTTTAAAATTTGTACATTGTACAGAGTGCCTATTGTACACTCTAGGCATTCCTAGATTATACCATCTCAATCTTTAACATCTGTCTTTCTTTCTGTTTCATTTATGTCCCCAGCCCTCCTCCCTCTATCATTCTTACATTCAGCTTCATTCATTGTTTTAACATAATTATATTACAGTTAGGTAGTATTGTGCTGTCCATTTCTGAGTTTTTACATTCAGTCCTGTTGTACAATCTGTATTCCTTCAGCTCCAATTACCCAATATCTTACCCTATTTCTACCTCCTGATGGTCTCTGTTACCAACGAAATATTCCAAGTTTATTCACTAATGTCAGTTCATATCAGTGAGACCATACAGTATTTGCCCTTTTGTTTTTGGGTAATCTCACTCCACGTAATGTCCTTAAGGTCCATCCATGTTGTTACATACTTCATAACTTTATTCTGTCTTACAGCTGCATAATATTCCATTGTATGTATATACCACAGTTTGTTTAGCCACCCATCTGTTGATGGACATTTTGGCTGTTTCCATCTCTTGGTAATTGTAAATAATGCTGCTATAAATATCGGTGTGCAAACGTCCGTTTGTGTCCTTGCCCTCATGTCCTTTGAGTAGAGACAGCATATAGATGGGTCCTGTTTTTTAATCCATTCTGCCAGTCTATGTCTCTTGATTGGAGAGTTTAATCCATTAACATTTAGTGTTACTACTGCACGGGTATTACTTTCTTCTGCCATTTTGCCTTTTGGATTTTATATGTCATATGTAGTTTTTTCTCTTTTTACCTTTACTCATAGTCTTCCTTTCTACACTCTTCTCCACACCTCTCTCTTCTGTCTTTTTGTATCTGTCTCTAGTGCTCCCTTTAGTATTTCTTGCAGGTCTCTTGGTCACAAATTCTCTCAGTGATTTTTTTGTCTGAAAATGTTTTAATTTCTCCCTCATTCTTGAAGGACAATTTTGCTGGATATAGAATTCTTGGTTGGCAGTTTTTCTCTTTTAATAATTTAAATATATCATACCACTGTCTTCTCACTGCTATGGTTTCTGCTGAGAAATCTACACATAGTCTTATTGGGCTTCCCTTGTATGTGATGGATTGCTTTTCCCTTGCTGCTTTCAAGATTCTCTCCTCTTTGACCTCTGACATTCTGATTAGTAAATGTCTTGGAGTACATCTATTTGGATCTATTCTCTTTGGGGTGCACTGCACTTCTTGGATCTGTAATTTTAAGTCTTTCATAAGAGTTGGGAAATTTTTGGTGATAATTTCCTCCATTAGTTTTTCTCCTCCTTTTCCCTTCTCTTCTCCTTCTGGGACACCGACAACACATATATTCATGCACTTCATATTTTCACTCAATTCCCTGAGTCCCTGCTCACATTCTCCCATTTTTTCCCTATATTTTCTTTTTCTTGTTGGATTTCAGATGTTCCATCCTCCAGTTCACTCATCCTATTTTCTGCCTCTCGAAATCTACCATTGTAGGTTTCCATTTTTTTCATCTCTTCTACCATGCCTTTCATTCCCATAAGTTCTGTGATTTGTTTTTTCAGGCTTTCAATTTCTTCTTTTTGTTCATTTCTTGCCTTCTTTATATCCTCCCTGAATTCACTCATTTGGTTTTTGATGAGGTTTTCCATGTCTGTTCGTATATTCTGAATTAATTGTTTCAGCTCCTGTATCTCATTTGAATTATTGGTTTGTTCCTTTGAGTGGGCCATATCTTCAATTTTCCTAGTGCAATTTGCTATTTTTTGCTGGCATCTAGGCATTTAATTACCTTAATTAGTTTATTCTGGAGATTGCTTTCACTTCTTTTACCTAGGGTTTTCTTGCTGGATGAATTTGTTGTCTATCTGTTCTTTGACATTCAGTTCAGCTTTATATGGACCTCTAGATTAGGTTTTGTTTAACAGAGGAGAATTTTTCAGTTCTTGTTTTCTTGTCTCTTGCCCTGCTTGTATGGTGCCTTTTTCCCCCCACCCTGAGGGTCTACATAGGTATTATAACCCCAGCCGGATTTTCCCAGGCCAAAGTGGCCTCCTATTAGGAGGAAAGAGTCACCTGCATTGGTTTTCCCTGAGGGTGAGACCCAGCAGGTTGACAGACTTTCCTGTGAAGTCTCTGGGCTCTGTTTTTCTTATCCTGCCCAGTATGTGATGCTTGTCTGCCTGCAGGTCCTACCAGCATAAGATGATGTGTACCTTTAACTTGAGCAGACTCTCCCTGCTGGGGGCATGGTGGAGACAGAGGAGAGGTTGTAGGCTGGTTTTAATGGCTTCAAATTACCAAGCCCTGGTGTCTGAATTCCTTGAGGGAGGGATTCCACCTGAGTTGGGCTTCACCCCTCCCCTGGGGAAGGTACAGACTCCAGACAAGCCCTCAAACGAACTTGTTTCTGCCTATGCCTGCAGCCTGAAAAGCTCTGCTGTTGTATCCAAAGGCAGTCAAGCCTTTGTAGAAACACAGCCACAGAAACCTCTGTTTCCTTTTTTTTTCCTATTTTTCCATCAGCCCTGCCCCTTTGACCAGATTCATCTGAACTGGGGGGCTATTTTTAGTAGTCAGAATTTGTTAATTAAGTCCACAATTGGTGTTTGGTTGGGCTCAGCCCCTTTTGCTGGTAGTCTCTTCCCTTTCCCCTCTGGGAAGCAACCTGTGGGGGCAGGGCGCCAGCCACCACGGCTTCGGGAATTCACGGTTCTGGGGGTGTTTGCAGCCAGTCCAGCTGGTCCAGACTGGGGTACGCTGTGTCTGGCCACTGACGTAGCCTCAGGAGCTGTTCTGTACTGTTTCTGGTTATTCAGTTGTTGTTCTGGAGGATGGCCTAAAACATGCACATTGCTAAGCTGCCATCTTGGCCTGGAAGTTGACATGTAGTTTTGATTGTTTTACTTTGGGAGTTGATTTCTTTCAGTAGTCTAAGGCCTTATATTTGCAGGATGTTTGTACAACAGGGAGAAGGGCACAGGGTGGAGCACTCAGTACAGTGATTTGTTTCAGGGCAGGTATGGGCACAGGTTGGGGATGTTACACTGCTGCTTGTGAATGTGGGCATCCAGTGGTCAGGGAGGATGTAGCTGTGTGGGTACACCGGTCTGGGGGACGTAATTCGGGTGTGCACTGGTCTAAGGCATGGGGCCCTTTGTGTGCATACGTAGAGCTATGGCAGCAGGTTGGTGTTACACCTTCGTGGATTGGGGGCAGATGTGACCCAGCTGTGCAGGCTGGTATTTTCTCAGAGCTTGGAAGTGAGGCTGAGGACTGTGTGCATGAACAGTTCTAAGACTGCTATAACGTGCAGTTTCCAGAGCTGAATGACATGATTGGTGGCCCGTGTGCATGCACGGGCATGGGATACTGTAAACGGATGCTCTGAACTCAGGGAAGGCGGGGTGAGGCTGTGTGACACAACGGGAGGGGGGTGCAGGGGTAGCCTAGGTATGGAGGTTAGTTTCCGCAACCTTTATGCTCTGGTAACAGCCTGCATGGAACAGGGAGGGGGAGGTAGTGCTTGGGAGGGGTGTAGGAGAGGTACGTTGGGCTGCACTTGGCATGGGGGTGTGGGGCAGGTATGTACACTGGGGGCTGGTGGGGTGGGGATGCCTGGAGTGAGGGGAGTGGGAGTGGGTAAGGGGTTTCAGGTGCATGGGGTTTGGGGTGAGTGGAATGGCTTTTAAAAGGCGGAAATTTAATAAGTTACAAGTTTACAGTTCTAAGGAAGTGAAAGTGTCCAAATTAAGACACTAACAAGAGGTTACCGTCACTCAAGAAAAGCTGATACTGTCTGGAATAGTTCTGTCAGCTGGGAAGTCATGTGGCTGGCATCTGCTGATCCCTTGCTCCTGGGTTCTGATGATTTCTACCTCTTTTCCTGTCGGGGATCCTCACTTTGCTTCTCCAGAGCTGGCTTTCATTTCTTGGCTTCTTTCCGTTGGCTCGCTCCAGGTTCTGGCTTGCTTAACATCTCATGGCAACATCTGCTGGGATCCAAGCATCTCCAAACATCTGTGTCTCTGATCTCCAGGTGTTAGCTCTGCTCTGAAGTTTTGTTGGCTCTGAAATTTCTGTCATTTATGACTCTCTCCAAAATGTTTCCCCTTTTAAAGTCTCTTGTAATTTAATCAAGACTCACCTGGAAAGGGTGGAGTCACGTCTCCACATAATCAAAAGATTACACCCACAATTGGGCATGTCACATCTCCATGGAGATAATCTAATCAAAAGTTTCCATCCTGCAATATTGAATCAGGATTAGAAGAAATGGCTGCCTCTACAAGATTGAATCAGAATTAAAACATGGCTTTTCTGGGGTACATAATACTTTCAAACCATCTCAGTATAGTTCCCTCCCTGAGCAGGATTGGTATTATTCTTGGTATCATTGGTAAAACTCACCTATGAAGCCATGTGGTCCTGGGCTTTTCTTTATTGGGAGGTTTTGATGGCTGATTCAATCTCTTTACTTGTATTTACTCCGTTGAGGTCTTCTATTTTTCCTAGAGTCAGTGTAAGTCATTTGTGCCTTTCTAGGAATTTGTCTTTTCATCTAAGTTGTCTAATTTTTTGGCATGAAGTTGATCACTTATGATCCTTTTTATTTCAGTGGGATCAGTAGTAATGTCCCCCTTCTCATTTCTGATTTTATTTATTTGAATCTTCTTTTGTCAGTCTAGCTAAGGATTGTCAATTTTATTGAACTTCTCAAAGAACCAACTTTTGGTTTTGCTAATGCTCTCAATTATTATTTCATTCTCAATTTCATTTATTTCTGCTCTAATCTTTATTTTCTTCTGCTTGCTTTGGGATTAGTTTTCTGTTTTCCAATTTCTCCAGGTGTGCCATTATGTCTTTGATTTTAGCTCTTACTTCTTTTTTAGTATAGGCACTTAGGGTATAAATTTCTCTTCCAGCACTACCTTTGCTGTATCCAGATATAATGTGTTCTTGTTTTCATTTGTCTCAACTGATTTCTCTTAAAGTTTTTCTGATTGTATAGGAGTGTGTTGTTTAACCTCCATATATTTGGAAATTTTCTACTTCTCCAGCAGTTCATTCCATCATGGTCAGCAAAAATGCTGGGCAAGAAAAAGTATGAAAAGGCATTTAAATTGGAAAAGAAGTAAAATTATCTCTATTTGCAGATGACATGATCCTATATATAGAAAATTCCACATAATCCACAAGAAAATTAGTGCAACTAATAAATGAATTCGGCAAAGTTGCAGGTGCAAGAGCAATATACAAATTTCTTTAGTTCTGAAAGCTTTTTAGTAGATGCCTGACAGTTTTCCATGTACAAAATCATCTGCAGAAATGCTGTACTTCTTTCCGATTTGAATTCCTTTTATTTCTTTTTCTTGCCTAATTTCCCTGGCTAAAACTTCCAGTACAATGTGCAATAGAAGTGATGAGGGTGGACATACACTAGGAATGGACAATCAAAAATGAAATTAAGAAAAAAACAGCATCATCAAAATTAAAATACTATAGTAAATTTAACAGAAGTACGACGTTGAACCTACAAAACATTATTGAAAGAAATTAAAGACCCAAATAATGAAAAGCATATTCATGAATTTAAAAGAAGACAGCATGGCAAAGAAGGCATTGTTTCCCAAATTAATAAATAGCTTCAAGCAATTCCTATCGAAACCCTAGCTAGATTTGCAGAAATTGACATGGTGACTCTAAAATTCATATGGAAATGAAAGAGACCCACAACAGTTAAACAATTTTGAAAAAAAAAAAAACACATTTGGAGAAGTCATACCTCTTGATTTCAAAACCTACTTCAAAGCTGCAGTATGGTACAGACATAAGAATACACAGCTAGATCAATGGAATACATTTGAGAGCTTAGAAATAAGGAATTACTTATGGTCAGGTGACTTTCAACATTGGTGACAAGACAATGCAATAGAGAAAGAATTGTCTTTTTAAAAACTGAGAAAAGTGATAAATTGAAATTCATTTAAAAAAAACTATTGTTTTATATCATCAAGAAAGTGAAGAGAAAACCCACAGGGTGGAAGAAAATTATATGAAAATCATCTATCTGATAAAGGACTGTATCCAGAATATATAAAGAACATTTACAATTCTACTATACCAAAACAAGTAATGCAATTTAATAAAAGTTGGCAAAAAATTTGGAGATATTTCTTCAAAGAAGATATACTAATGGCCAATAAGCTTGAAAGGATGGTCAGACTTGTTAATCATTTAGGGAAATGCAAATCATGAGATAATTCACACCTGTGAGGATAGCTGAAATAATAATCAAGCATTGGTGAAGATGTGGAAAATTGAAACCCTTATATACTGTAGTGGATTTGTGAAATTTTGCAGCCACTTTGGGAAACAATTTGGCAATTCTTCATAATGTTTAACAGAGTTATTACATCACCTGGCAATTTCACTTGCTTGTATGTATACAGAATGGAAAACGTGTCTACATGTGTTAGTATTGTTCAGAGTAGAATTTTTTGTAATAGCCAAAAGGTGTTAACAACACTCATCAACTGAAGAATGGATAAATAAAATGTGGTATATACTTATGTATATATGTAATGTATTATTATCTAACACTAAAAAGGAATGAAGTATTGTTATATGCTACAACATGGATGAGCCTACAAAATAATAAATGAAAGAAGCCAGTTATAAAAGGCCATATATTGTATGATCCCATGTAAATGAAATGTCCAGAATAGGCAATCCATAGATATAGAAAGTAGATTACTGGTTGCCAAGTGATGGGAAGAGGGTAAAATGGGAAATGACTACTAATAAGTATGGGGACTTTTGTGGGTGATAAAAATGTTTTAAAATTAGAGAATGATGACAGTTACAAAACTCTACAGATGTACTAAAAAGATTTCTGAATTGTATACTCTAAAAGGGTGAATTATTATGGTCTATGAATACATCTTAATAAAGCTGTTGTTAAAAAAAAAATGACCTGTGATAAGAACAGTAAAAGGCCTAGGGATAGATCCAGAGGAGTCAAAACACTAAGAAGTTTACAGATATGTTCAGAGGAATTGTGTGGTTGAAATGAAAACCCAGGTCTCCTAATTCCTTGTCTATGCAGATGCTCTCTGCAATGCAATCCGCTGATCTCTTCAGAGCTGATAGAGACTGGAATTCCAAAGAAAAAATTTTGTCCATTATCAGAAGATCTAGTTTAATGCACCATGAAATTTCTTGACTGTGTAGAAGATATTATGTTAAGTACTGTGGAGAAAACAGATGAAGCAGATCTGGCCCTGGATCTCAAGAAACTTAATTTAGTAGGGCAGACACATAAACAAGGTAGGTCACATTAAAAGCACTGACAAAGATTTCAAAAGTTTAGAAAAATGGATCTTTCATCTTGAGAAATCATGAAATATTTTGTGGGAGAGGGGAATGTTTAAGTTGAGGCAAGAAGTCCAAATGGCAGCTTTTATCACTTTCTGAGTAACAGGTTGCTGGAGCTTGGAAGGGCAGAGTAATGGAGTGCTGCAAAGCCACAGCCAACTTGAGTCCAACCATAGCTCTATTCCCACCCATGTCACTGTGTGCCAAACAGAGTGTGATGTCTAAGTTTCATTTTTGCCATATTTCTATGACCCCAAGTCACCTGGAATTTCACAGAGAGATGCGGAATGTGTACATTCAACCTAGAGATCTAGAACAGAGCTGTCCAACAGAATTTTCTGATGAAAGAAATGTTTTATATCTCCACTGCCCAATATGGTAGCAATTAGATACATAAGCCTATTGAGTGTTTATGCTAATGCAAGATGGCTACATTCCGTGAGTGAAATTGAAGATGTAAGTGGGCACACCAAAAAATTGCTTTTATCCATCATTTCATTCACAAGAAGTTTTCAAAGGAAAAACAAAATTAGAATTCAGTAAATACAATATATTTTTCTTTATTGATTCAAATATTTTAAATCCTTTATTAATTCAACAAATAGCATACATTTTATCCACTAAAAATCCATCATACACAGAAACAGAAAATTTATTTACTTAAAACATTTCACAAATATTATATTGTTATTGGACAATCATTTATTTAAAATAATATGCTACTTACAAAAATAAATCAAGTATTGCTTCTATTTTTCAAGTGTCAAAGTCTCTGCTATAGAAAATAGAAAGGATGTGTTATATACTAAACATTACATTAAACTACATCAGGTTTAATAACTGCACACTCTTTTATGATTGTGCTTTATGAATTTCCAAACTACTTCTTTACAATGTACAGTTTCACAATAATAATGTATGCATATAGTGCATATACACACATTTTTACACAGGAATGTTTCTCATTAAATATATATAGAGAGAACTTAACAAAGACAGTACTGTGGTCCAAAAGCCACCCCATAGAACCACATATGCTACTAAACAGAAACAAGCGTACCTGTGGAAGCATTATCTCACATTCAAATTAGCACACAAGTTATCAAAGATGACATTTTAATGAAGGACACTCAGTTTAATGTTTCTAGACAGCAAGACATTAATTCTCAATTTATATTAAATCATTAGTTCATAAGCCTTATTCATTGGAAAAATAGAATAAACTTGAAATATTTCTCCATACATTTAATGAATCTCAGAATAAACATCAGTTATATATACAAACTTCTTATTTTAAAAAGAAACAAATATAAATATTAGAGAAAATGCTCAAAATTAATGATCATTTCCAAACTGGTCTGTGTTTTTACTTTACAATCAGAGGGCCATATAATTCCTTATCAAATAGATAAATGTTGAATTTCCTTCTTTCATAGTATATACATTCAAGCTTCTCTGACAACACAGATGTATATGAATCAAGGTTCATAATGAAATATTTATAATGCTTTACCACCCACAGGGTGTCAATGTCACTACATTAACCAGATGCGGAAAAGAATCTCACTTCTGATCAGTTCCTGAATTACTGTATGGTTACTCACAATTTAACACAGAACTTTAAGTTACATTCTCTTGTATAAATACTTGCATATCAAACACTTTAAATTCTACTTAACAATTAGAAAATTGTTATTAAAATCTACTTACCAAGCAGAAAATGTGCCTTTTCTCCATTAAGAAAAAAAGAATCTAGTTTATGTTCTTATTCAGACACTGTATGAATTATTTAGAAATTCCAAGTATAATAATCAGAAAGTTATTTGAATTGTGAAAAAACTAATTTGTTGAAATTGATGTTCTAGAATAAATGCCTTTAAAAGAGTGCTTGAAGAGTTGGTAAAATCTTAATTATAAGCAAGTAGTAAACATCAAAGAGGCAGATGTTTTTTCACTTACAAAATATGCCAAAATGCCATAATATTTAGAAAATTTTAAATAGCATGCTAAAATATTTTCCAAGGCTTGTTTCATTTCACTAAAAGTCACAGGCAAGAAGAGACTACAAGAATATTAAAAAATGCAAACAAACGATATAATTACACCAACTAAAAGAGCATCAGAATCTAAGAGGTAGTCAACAGAAGTTACCTTGATAAAACAAAATATCCTGAAAGATGCTTCCTAATATTAGAACTCCAAATGCAGTATGAATTCTTGTATTTTGGGGATTAAAAACATTTATTGAGAGAGGATCTGAAAAACAGTTATATCTAAATGAATAATACTGTCATGTTTGAAAAGAGTGGAATAGTCATATTAGAAAAGAAAGGCTAAGAATAAAAATCCAGGGATCTACAGTCTTCAGGCCTAATCTGACCTACTACCCATTTTTGCAGGTAGAGTTTTATTGGAACACAACCATGACCACTGTTTCCATACAGTCTGTGGCTGCTTTCACATCAAAATAGAACTGATTTGCCCATGCCAAAAAAAACTCACAGAACTGATTAGTTGTGACAGACATCATATGAGTCACAAAGCCTAAACATCTGGCCCGTTACAGGGTTTTCTGGCTCCTGGCCTCAACAGTATGTAGTTGTTGTACAGCACTGGAAAGCTCTGGAAGACCTAACTATGAATGTCACAACAAAAGGTATTCAAACTGTAAGGAATGCAGGATGCTAATGAGATCACAATTCAACTCTTTTTGTTCTAATATTTTTCTTCTTATTTTTGTGACCCTATACCAAATAGTATTTCCAAGTTATTATAAAAAGATTTAATGTGGTGTTATCCAATATAACTTTCTGCAATGATGGAAATGCTCTATATCCACATTGTGTTTTAGTTATTTTAATTTAAATGACCGCCTGTGGCTTGTGGCTAAGTATCAGATAGCACAGATTTAGCACAATTAAATTAAAAATGCAAAGTGGTTAGTTTTTAAAACAATGACCAAAAATTTAGAAAGTAACAACTTTACAAGAGCTTTTGATAGAAACAAATACCATAAACTCAGTCCAAGACAGACTTCTTAATTAGCAAAAAAATCAAACTGATTCCAATGTCTTTTTTCAATAAAAAGACAAAATTATTATACCATGATGAATCTTCTTTTTAGCAGAAGCCCTGATAATTTGTAATATTTAAAAGCAAATAACTGAAATTGCTCATCAATTACATTGTGGCTATTTCATACAAAGTATATTTTAAAGCTTGTTTTCCACTGGAAAGTCATCTCTTACAAAGGTTAATTTGCTTTCAGACCCTTAACATATCAACTAAGCTGTACAGAAGAAGTCCTTGTATACAGTAGGTACATATGAGAACTATGAGTTTTTCTAGTCATTTTTAACTGTGGCAAAGTCATTTCAACAATTAAATCTTCCTAAAGTTACATGTTCAATGACATGATAAAATATACTCACTCAATGTCAGAATTAGAAGGACAGAAGTAAAAACTTGTATATAACAAGCCAAAGAATAAGTCTTATATATATCTATGCGCCTACCTCAAGACTATTTTAATATGGGCCCCAAAAAACCAAATACAGATATTTTTAGGTTACCTATTCCTGATTACAAAATAATCAAGTTACTGGAACTGAGAACATTACAGTAAAATATACAAAATCAAATTGAAATTCTAGTACTTTCAAAAGACGACTATGTTTGTTTGAGATGTATACCTAATTACATCTTTTAATTATTCAAATGTGCTTTCTACAGAGAAATAGCAAATTCTATATTTCATTAACAAAATCAGCTGGCAAAATTAAGTTCATGCATTTTGATTTTAAAGCAGCATCATAAGCTTCCTTTTCAATATGGTAGTTTGTTGAAAGGTACAAAATATTTTAAGGGCACTTTTGTTTGTTTTCTTTGCAGTTTAATCAGATGTTGCAGCAGGAACTTTAACAGAGAGATTTCTTCTGGTGCTGGTAATGTGCCTTTGTTGTGCTAAAAATGACCGTACAGGAGTACATGCCCCAGTGTCTTTGTAGGCATCACTGCCACTCACAAGTCTAGATTCCATCCCCAGTTTCTGGAATGCTAAACTCTGGACAAAAAAAACAAAAAATAATAACATGACTAAATATTTATATAATCTTTAGAGTTTGCAAAGTCCTTTTCACATATATAAAGTTGTTTAATCCTCAAAATAATTCTGTAAGGCTGGAAAGCCTTATTTTTACAGAAAAATATAAGGGCTAAGCAGCTAATTGTTCTACACACAGTAATACTACTAATAATGAGAAACAAATGAAAATTCAGTTTCTCTATTTTAATCCACTAAACTTGAAATCTTTAAAAAAGATGGCTTAAATTATGTGCTGGAATTAGGTTTATTCATAGCAATAGGAAAAAATTCCAAAGTGAATTTGGAAAAACAGAAAAACTTAGATCAGTTTTTCTCAAAGTGTGGTCCCTGGGTTAACAACATGAGCCTCATCAGGAATTTGTTAAAAATGCAAATTCTTTAACTCCACACAGACTTACTGAATCAAAAGCTCTATAGATAATGCCCAGCAATTTGTGTTTTAATAAGTCTTCTTATGCATGCTAAAGTTTGAGAACCACCAGCAAAGTTCAAATTTACTATAGTCTTTCTATATATATTGATACATGACAAATTACTGTACTTGTGGCTGTGGGGTTCTTAGTAAGGGAAGTCATTACTTATCTCTCACCAGACCTCATAATGCAATTTTACTGAATTTAGTATCACTAGTAACTAGTATATTACATAAAATATATTAGCTCAATGAATGTAGGTTGAAAAAAACAAATCCATAATGCATTATTTGGCTCCAGTGTCTTCACTGATTTATGCATCAAAAAGCCACAGAGAGAATAAAAAAAAAAAGCCACACAGAAACAAACGAAAAACACAGTCCCTGATTTTAGTAAGATGATTAATTTATGAGGAAAAGTTTTAGAAACACCTCTTTCAGAGTAATTTCCTTCAAGTCCCTGCTACATTTAAGCCAGAGAAGGTAGGGAAAGATGGAGGGAAGGTACAATCAGTATGGTGATGTGAAAGAACAAGACATGTTTGAGGAAGGGCAACTAATAGTATGTAGATGAAGTTTACATAGGGAATTTGTAAACTGATATTCCTTCATATTAAATAAGAAGTAGCTGAAGTAGATAATGGCTGACTTATCTATTCTAGATAATTAACCCCCCAAAAATATATATGCCATGAAATAATATTCTTGAAAATATCTCACTGATACTAAGGATGACAAAACAAAACAGTTTTCAAATTATTTAATACTATTTTCTTCTTAGTAGGACAAATAGACAATGATTAAATAGTATTCTCTGAATAGAAAGACAGAAATATAGTTAGGGACACAATGAAGGACTAAAAGAGGATATTAAAATTAATATTGAGTATCAGAAGCAGTGATTTTGCATTACATAGATACCCGTAATTCTTCAGAAACCCTTTAAGGAGCACAAATTAAATGTTTCAGTTTGAATAAAGCAATTTAAAAATTATTTATGATTTGTAATCATAAATTACAATGGCATATCAACTATAGGTTGTGACACATTAATAAGTCATAAAATCAATTTAGCGGTTTATGACCAATATTTTTTAAAAATAGAAGAAAATGCAACAGAAAATACCTGAGTGCAATGTAAATTGTTTTTGTTATATATCACGTATACATACTGATTTATGATATAAAATCTATTTCCTTCTGTAGTTTTTCATCAGAAATTTGATAAACACTCTTTTTAAGATTCAATCATTAGCTAAATTTCATCTCACCTTATTATACCAGGCAGAAACAATTAGTTTTTCTTCATAGTCACGGAATTTTGCTACTTTACATTCACTCTAGAAAAAGAAAAGATTAACTATTAAAATCTCACAAACCACCCAAATTATTAAAAATGGAACCATTTCATCATTATGCTCATTTTTTAGAGTATCTGAATACATTTGTGAGGCACATGAAATAATGAAAATGTAAACTGAGTCATGAAGAATGTATGTATAAGACCTCTAGGAAAGAACAGGATTTGTGACTAGTAAATCTTCATTTCAGTAATTTTACTGGCAGAACTGAGCAATTTTCAAAATAAGAGACGCCAATGTCTAGACAGAATGTAACAACCGGCTCAGGTAACAAAACAGTAAAGCTGTATCCTAGAGAGTCAAAGTTAAAAGTACCCTGGGAAACAATCCTTTAAAATCACCCATAAAATTTACCACAAATTTCTATCTCTCAGGTCTTGGCTGCCTGTACACTAAAATCCTTGTAGCCAAATTAATGTGGCATGTTAAAACAATTATTCTAATGGAGCTAAATGTTTTATTTTTTTGATTTCCAAATATAGTTGGCTTATATTAAAAATTATCATCTTGAAACACTTGAATCTTCTTCTGGCAAGGCAAGATGCTCATGGTATGACAAGCATCCAAGAACCAAGCACAAACGAGGAAAGGAAGACTTCCTTCTCCTGCTCACAGCCACTGAGGCACAGACTCCCAGTGAGGGAAAACACACAAAACCACCTCTGCTACTGTTATTTTCCTCCTTTTCTTTCTTGCAGAGTGGAGACAGATGAATTCACATAAATTAAATGCCCATATGCTGTGATTTAACTGAGGTTTTTTCTCATAGTTGCTAGGGAACTGCATATCAAACAACAATGATGTTGTGTTATCATTCTGACTTTCGCTGGGAAGTAAATAAGCAGTAATTTAGATTTCTGAGATTATCCAATCCAAGTCCCGTTATTTTAAAGATGAGGAGACTAAGAAAAGAGGACAAATTTAAGATAGGAAGTTACAATAATGAAACTTTTGGCCTCCTGAAATAGGTAATATTTAATGCAGTGGATACAGAAACAGATCTAAGACAGCCTCTGCCCTGGAGGCTTTCCTTCACATGCCAAAAAGTTCAAAGTACATGAAGTCACTATGGAGAGGTAATTAACTTTGCCTAAGGAATACAGGGAGAGCATTAAAGATGAAGTGACATTTGAGAGGATTAATAGCATTCTTGAAGAATTAATAGCATTTCTCAGACAGATATCCCTATCCAATGTTTTCTACAAATACCACATTGCCTGAACCAGCGCTTATAGGTCTTCATAGCAGGTACACATCAGGTTGGTGTGGACTCAGGGTGTAGAGAAGAGTGTCAAAAACTATTTCTACCATAGTTCACATCTACTGGTTCAGAAATAATATGAAGGAAACAGTAAATAAATGTTTCTCTGAAATCTAATATTCCTAATTGATTTTAAAAGAAACGAACTATAAATTATGAGAATTTAGAGGTCAATATATAGACCTCAACATAATTTGCAATTATGTGTATGTTATTGTAAAGAGGTCTATATACTGACTTCAAGCATAGCCTCAAATCTCACCATAGTCTTAAAAATAGTAGCTTTGCAAAACAAACGAGATTAGAACATGTCCAATTATAAAATCTAAGCATTCATAATTTCATATTCACATACTTAACTCAGCTCATTGTTTTTAGCACAAAAACTTAAAAATTTAAAATATTATTAACTAGCTTTATGTTAGTGTTAGTACTCAATTAATTAAAGAAAACATGTCATCACTAACACAACTTTGCACACCTAATAACCAAGATTGCCACTTTAATTCAAGGGCTTACTGGGATTCTGTAAATATGTCCATCTCCCAGGATTTACAACTGACAGTTGTTTAGGGTCAGTCAGGAACCAATACAGATAAGCTAAAGCTGGTTAACAGAGTGAGCATACTGCCTTTTTAAAAAGATGAACTCAGTTTCTGTATTGGCAGAAAAAGAAAAAAAAAAATCACATTGGCAGGGGTGCAAGGGTAGTTCAATGGTAGAATTCTTACTTACTGTGCAGGAGACCTGGGTTTGATTCCCAGCCTGTGCACGTCCCAAAAACACAAAAAACAAAAAAATCAACAAATGGTGCTGCAATAATGGGAAAGTCACAGGGAAAAAACATACCAAAAAAAAAGAAAGAAAGAAAGAAAAAAAACCACATTGATAGAATTTTAAAAGGAGCATCAGAACAGGAGTCTATTAGAAATCCAAGGATATCCTATTATTGGCTGTTATAGAGGGAGAAAGACTCAATGCAGCAGTTTATAAACATAGTCATAGAGTATACAGTGGCCAATCTTGTGGGTAGTGAGATGCTGTATAGGTGCTAAAACATGGTATTTCTACCTTCCTCTTGTGAAACATTTTCATTAAGAGCATACAGATAACAGCAGTTAACTACCAGGATTGCATAGTTTAAGTAACAGTAAATGATTAAGAAAGTTTTTTACCTCCAGAATCTCAATCCTTCTCTCTTTCTCTGCCAACTGTTTTCTAAGCAGCATTATTTCAGCTGAAGCTGGATTTAATTTGGGATCTAAAGTTTTTATTACCTGTTTAAAGACAAAAAAAAAATGTATGTTCCTTTTATCTTCCTAAGTATTGAAAATATAGGAACATAATCTATAAAATCTGTTTAAGTAAAATGGAAAATTATCTGGAAAGGGATCCAGGACCTAACTGTAGCTTGCCCTATAATCTAACCTGAAGAACAAATTAACCTCTTCTATAAATGAGAAATCTCAAATTCAGTACAAAAATGGGAACAGCCTCATATCAAAATCATATTTCCCTTCTTCAAAGCTCAGTCCTAATGAATAGTTATTTAGCCCTTTCAACTTTTGAATGGTGAGGTCTTGCAATAATTCTACATTTATCCAATTGAAATTTTAAAAAACTTTTTAAATGAATGCCATAACCATAGGGGAACTTGAAGATTTTTACAAAATAAAAGTAATGAACAAAAACAAAATTCTTAGCAAATGTCTTTCTTACCACCATTATCTAGTTATGTTCAATTCAATAGGTAAGATGAACATAATAGATTTTGGTGATTTTATCTGTAAACCTTAGGGTGCTTAATCACACTTACATAAATTACTGAAAGTTGAGTAAAAAAGATGTTTTATCAGAATGTCGTTAAGAGATTCAGCTAAACTATGTGGGCAGCAGTTTCTTAGGTAACATCAGGTACAAAGCAAGCAAAAACAATAAATTTTCCAATAACAGAGACATGCATATAATTCTAAGTCAACTAAAAAAGGTTTATAATGTTAAAAATGAATTAGGAAAATGTCAAAATGTCATCTATATTTATTTAGGTCAATAAAAAAAGAACAGAATACAATTTACCTAAATATTACTGTGGTTCATTCATTCATTCATGAACAATTCACTCACTGAGTGCCTACTATGCAGTAGATACTACGGCACCTAGGATCAGCAGTAAACAAGAAACACGGTGCCTGCCCTCATGGAATTCATATTAAAGATGGACAACATTTTAAAAATTTAAATCACGATTTAACTACAATGCTGTTACCTATAAGTGGTAAAAGTATGGCTGTAACTTGTTTATATTTTCTGCTTTTCTACAATGCACATTCACTTTAAATTTAACAAGCCCTTCCTGTCCCCAGCTGTACCTCCCCATTCCTTTTTACGTAAGGCGAGAAAGATGTAATGTTGGTCAAAGCAAGCAACTGCTTTCTAAATGATAATAGTCAGTGATGGCAAGGATAGGGAATTCAGTGTCATTTATTACTCCAATTAATTATAATCCTTTAAAATACCATTTAGGAAGACTCTCACTAAAATTTTCTTATTCTTCAATGCTTTAATCCCATTTCTAGGAAGCAAGGTTAATAAACCAAAAAGAGGGGAAATTTTCTGTATCAATCTGTTCCCTAAAGCCTTAATTTCTTTCTAATAACATAAAAAGAAGAAGAAATGAAAAGGAAATATTTCCAACAGTAGGTTGATGAATAGATAAACTAGGATATATTCCACACATCTGAATATTATATAGACATTATTTTAGTCGTTTCATAAGGGAGTCACTGCTGTATTCCCAGTGCTTAGCATACTAGGCATTCAATAACCATTAATTACATTATATTTACATAACATGAGGAAATGCCTATTATTTTAAGTGCAAATTATATACATATATGTATATATCTCACAAATCATGGAAAAATTAAGCAATGAAAAAAAGCAGTTAAGAAAATACAAAATGTTGACATCGATTGTTTCTGAGAACTTATATTTGATATTTTCTACTTAAGCCTGTTATACTTTCATAACAAGCAAAAACGAAAGTGTGGCAGAGACTTCCTGGATGTTTACCAAGCCTACTTCCCTTTCTTTCATAGTTTAATTAATTAAACAAACATAGTCATACTGTCTTTTCCTTCCTCTGCTGTAGCTGACTGTGCCTTGAGTTTTGCCCACTAGAGTGGAAGTAGAAGTGATTTATGTTGTTTCCAGGCCTGATCCATTAGACATCTCCCATACAATTAATTTATGCTGCCTTCTCCTATCTGCTGGTTGGACAGCAATGTCAAGTGACCTGGGGAACCCCATGTTGAAAAGGCAGAGTATCTGTTAGCATGGGTCTCTGAATAATGGCAGGGAGAACAGCCCCCTCCCCAGCAATGACTGGGCTTTATGTGACAGGAAGGAAATGTCTATCTTGTTAAGCCTTTAGACCTTGAGTTTATATGTTGCTACAGGTACGGTTTGTATCTTAATTAATACATAAATAATATATAAACTTAAACATAAAAAAGGTAATAGGCATATTACCAGCATTTTAAAGCTTCACCCCAAAAATTCTGTTACTTAATAAATAGAAAATAAGTACATTAACACTGGGGTATAACATTAATATTTAATTAGGAAAATAAATGGCTAACACAGTAAAAAAAGATTTTAGGAGAATAGTAGTATTTTCAGACATTAAAAAAAGGTGTGAAATAAAAATAATTTAGCTGGTGAACATTAGAGTAAATATGTTTTAACTGTCTAATGCAGACTTAAGTTCAAACAATTTCAAACAAGCTTAAAAAGTTAGATTTTCATCAAAGGCAAAATGTTCATTTTAAGAGCTAAAGATTCTACACATTATAGTAGCCATTTTCTCTAACGAAATCACTATAGTTAACATGCAATCTGCCTTTATAAACCATGCTTATTTTATTTTATATTGATAAGTGAGACTGAGAAAGTGGGAAGACTGGTGTAGGGACACATCAGGAACATGACAGGTAAGGCAAGGCAGTAAAAGCGAAGTGACCTGATATAGCTACAAGTATAATAGTACAACCATGGGGAATAAGCTTCAATGGAACGGGTCACAAAGACTTGAGCTCTGAAAGCTAAACCACTCACGTTTCTTGCTTTCTCCAAGTACATTTTATATCTTTCCTCCATTGCTTTCATATCTTCATCTTTCTTCTGAAGCGAAGCTTCAAGTTCACTGATCTTTTGTGCTGTTCATGAAAATGAAATATGACCAATTACTTCTTACTTAAAATACCAGATCCACATGCAAAAAACTGTATTATATTTATTTTGTAAAGACTGATAAAAGAACTTAAAAAAGAAACCTTTATTCCTTCTTTGTAGTGAATTCTTACCCAAATCTTTGAACTACAACCAATACCCCTGTGCTGGTTTGAAAGGATGTATAGAAAAACCATGTTTTAATCCTAATCCCATTTTGTAAAGGCAGCCGTTTCTTCTAATCCCTATTCAGTATTGTATGTTTGAAACTATGAGATCATCTCCCTAGAGATGTGATTTAATCAAGAGTGGTTGGTAAGCTGGATTAGGTAGAGGCATTTGGGTGGGTCTTGATTAGTTTCTGAAGTCCTATAAAAGGGGAAACATTTTAGAGGACGAGAGATTCAGAGAAGGCAGAGAATGCTGCAGCATCACGAAGCAGAGAGTCCACGAAGCAGAGAGTCCACAAGCCAGCAACCCTTGGAGATGAAGAAGGAAAACGCCTCCTGGGGAGCTTCATGAAACCAGAAGCCAGGAGAGAAAGCTAGCAGATGATGCCGTGTTCACCATGTGCCTTTCCAGCCCTTTCCAGAGAGAAACCCTGAACTTCATCAGCCTTCCTGAACCAAGGTATCTTTCCCTGGATGCCTTAGAGTGGACATTTCTATAGACTTAATTGGGACATTTTCTCAGCCTTAGAACTGTAAACTAGCAACTTATGAAATCCCCCCTTTTAAAAGCCATTCCATTTCTGGTATATTGCATTCCAGCAGCTAACAAACTAGAACAACTCCTTAGCCATTTATTATTTTGTACCTCAAAAATATCTCTATAATCTGCTTTATCTATTTTTCTCTCTTCATTTTAATGAGCAAATACACCTTACAATGTAAGCACAGCCACAAAAAGGGTAGAGAAAGCTTTATATTTACATAATGTTTAGAAGTTCAATTTAATCTGACTTTAAATCATTATTTTATATACAAATCCACAGTATTAATTTCTATTATATTTTACAATGTTTGATACTCCTATATATCAATCAGTTCACTTTAGATTTATATACTTTTGCTTTAAGATAAGCTCTTTTCTTAGTGACTTTATGACTAAAATGTTCCATACTTCTTATTTGTAAGGTATGTGCCTATGCAGTATCCAAATACTTATACATAGTTCTTGCTTCCTTCAATTAAAAAGGTATGATCTGATCCAGGTTTTCACAAATACCTACCATTCTGATTCACATCTGGCTGAAGATCTTCAATGAGCTCTTGTTTCTTCTGTAATTCTTCATGGACCTCTGTTAGTTTTTCCCTAAGTAGTGGAAAGAGCATGGAGCTTTGGAGTTAAATACACTTAAAAATGAAAACCAGTGTTTGCCACACAACAAGGGCAGACTGTGGGCAAGTCTCTTTCTGATTCTTAATTTCCTTCTCTGTGGAATAGGAATAACTACCTGCCTAACTTGCTATGAGGATGTAAGCTGCCTGGCACATGGTGAACGCTCAAAACATTAAATTTCCTTCTCCTTGCCATTCTTGTTTCCTAAGAATGTGAAAGGAGATATTTTATAGGTTTAATCGCTCACATTTTCACAAAATGTAGGTGTGGGAGTTGTTTAATTTGTTAAACTCTTCAAATGGCATTGACAAAAAAAAAAACAACATAGGAATTTAGGATTTCTGGCAAGCAAGCTAAATATTTTAGCATGTCTTCTTTTCCCTTTTTGATGGCAATGCTGAACATTCAACTAGCATCATAATATTTGCTTTTATAAAGAGAATAAGAAAAGGATATTAACTTCAAAGGTGTCTGTAACCCTTCCCCTTTCACATTTGAAATGAAATATCAGTTTTACTTACATATGAGCTTCCAACTTCTGCTTTAGTTTGCTGGACTATAAAATTAAAAAAAGTTGCTGTAAGATGACTATTTTGAAAAAGGTAAGTTTTCCAGACATCAAAACTGCTTTACCTCCTTTTGAAAGGGTATGTTCAACATTTATAAATATTTTTAAATTTTACATCTCTATCATAAAGTTTTAGGTATTTTCTACTTCAAAAGTGAAAGGAAAAGAATAGGAAACGAAATAGGGAAGAAACAGTAACACAGAGAAAAGTGCTTCATATTTCTGAATATAACAAAAAAAGATTTAAACTTCATGAAAATAGCAAATGCAAGCTGAATGTGATATATAGAGGAGTATCAAACAATAGATATCTAAGGAATCATTTAGATATAAATTTTAAGGCTTTAGTTTTGAATGAAGAATAGAATTAAAGAACTAAAAATAATTATCTTTATGATAAACATTTATATCATTATAAATACAGAATATTAATGTTAATACCAAAATGAAGCAATAAGATTTTTTTAAGCTGTGAATTTAAGACATAAAATTTCCTTTTGAAAAAAAATTTAATTACAATATTATTTCTGTATCTACTGAACAGCTGAAAATGTGAAAATATATAGTCTGAAATACAGTTGTCCACAATTTAAATTAAAAAATAAAAATATTTAAACTCTTTAAAAAATACTTCGAATCAAAATGTACTCCCCAAAACAGATCCTATTTTAAAAGTATTCCCTAATGTGGTTAAAAAATATATTTGTATTAGAGAGGTTACAATACCGTATATATGCACATATGAGATGCCGCCATGCATGAGACGATTTCTATTTTCCAAGCCCCCAAGGAAAAAAGAGAAAATCATATAAAGCATATGAAAGACAGAAAGGAAACTCAAAATCCTTTCGATCTTCCTTTTCATCTCTTTATTTATTCTACATAGTTTCCTCCCCCATCAACACAGGTATACTTACCAAAAATTCTACCTAATCTCAATCAATTAGTATCTTTTTCTCTCTCTCTCTAGCACACATCTAGCTCTATGTTTTTTGTTGTTGCTTTTAAGTAAATACATTCCTCCCTGAACCATGACTTCTTTTCTCCTCCACATATGGACATCAACTATAGAAAAATTGCTAGGTATATCCCGAATTAGGCTAAGTTTGATCTCTTTTAAGTCCTCTTATTTCTGTCCTCACAATATCTGCCATCTGAAACCATTAGAAAGCGGCAAGGCCAGAATTCAATATGGACGGAAGGAGAATATAAAGGGGATGTCTCCAAGATTACATTAAGGTTCTGTCCTTCGGAGACTGGTATGATCCATTTCTTGAATGTTCTTTTAATAAAAAGATTTTTGTTTCTGTTTTCTTAATAAAAATTTTCCTCAATTCTGACCACTATCATTTAGGTTTTTCTAAGGGCAGCCCTGTAGGAATCCACTTAGAACTGTGATGACCTCAATTGTAGCATACTTTCAAATCAGGAATTAGCATGAACTCAGGGATAGCTATTGAAGTAGGGTAGATAGAAATCACCCTATAGTATGTGTGATAAACTTATAGGCTCCAAGTTGGCAAAATCACTGCATCTATTATGCAGATATATACGGTATTTAATGGTACCCTCAATGATAAGGGTACTATTTTCAGTAAGAGGTTAATTTGGGCATGAGGACCTGCCACTACAGATAGTCCAGACATAACACAATTATTGTAATTTCTAAATTACTTACACTTTCACCTTCAGACTTGGGGCCTTGTTCCTGTAAAGACTTTTGGAGGTCCTCAATCTGCTGCTGCAATTCTCGGATGCGCTCTTTGCTTAGCCTATTGTAAAATGAGTTTTACATACTTATTTGTATTAAAAGTCAAAGCAGTTATGATTCTATAATTTAAAGGCATATTCATGAAACTTAATCAATAAAATAGACACTTAATAGCAATAATAAATGCAGAACAGCTATCTGTGGCTAGATAAAATATGTAGTACAATTGGTTGCTTTTAAGGAAATGCTTAATTTTTTTTTATCCTGAAAACACATATACTCAAATTTAAAAATTTACGGCACTTATATGTGAGTGGCAAAAAGATTTCTACAATGTATTCAATGGTAGGAATATTAGATCAATTTTCATACAGTTCTATTTTTTCATAAATAGAAACTAGGTTTCCTTCTCTATCATACTTCATGGTGCTTTAGGAGAGGAGGAAGGTCACCATTTTCCAACTATTTCTTCCCGATTTTTGTTTTTTTTAATGAAAGATTGACACTAGCAACTAATGCAGTTTTTGACTTGACAAAAAAAAAAAAATTCTTTAAAACCCTGCTTAAAAATTACCTTCTTTGGGAAGTTACCATTAAGAGTTAGTTAACTGTTGGTCTCTCTATAATACATGCAAAAACACATACCTGCCCAACGTAATAATCCCACTATTGCAGTTATCATATAATAATTTTCTATTCACATGTCTATCTTCTTATATTAATTCCCTAAAAGATGAAACTTAGTACCGCCAGTGCTAATAATAGTTTTTGGCCAGCAAAAGCCAAAAGGCTTTCAAATGTTATTGAATTGCTTTGGGTTATAATATTTAATGGTCTCATCTGAAAGCTAAAATTTCATTTTTCTTTTAAGCTGAATGTGTATAATTGAGAGAGAAGGGCTGGGGCCATGTATGAAACCAGAAGGAAAGATAGAGGATAAACACCGAGACAGTATAACACAGGAATGCCTAGAGTGGACAATGATGGTGATTAAATGTACAAATATAAAAAAGCATTTTTGCATGAAAGAAAACAAATGAAGGTCAACATTGCAAGGTGTTGAAAATGGATGGTATACAGGAAAAAGTACAATCAATGCAAGCTAGGGTCTATAGTTAACAGTAATGTTGTAATTTGCTTCCACTGAATGTAACAAAGGCATTATGCCAAAACTAAATGTCAACAGGCAGTGGGGACAGGGGAAGTGTATGAACTCTTTGTGGAAGAAAAGGACATGTCTTTATATAGGTGGCAAAGGTATGTCTACTTACTTAGATTGGATTGTATGATATGCAAATAAAACTGGTTAAAAACGAACAGACACAAACAAGTGCTAGAGAAAATGTTGAGAAAGAAATGTACTTTTCACTGTCAGTAGGGAAACTGAGAGGTACAGCCCCTTGGAGGGCAGTGTGGTGGTTCCACAGGAAGCTAGGGGTGGGGTTGCCATATGATCCTGTAAACCCGGTGCTCAGAATATAACTGGAGGAATGAGTGTGGGGACATGAATGGACATTTGGATACTGGTGTTTATGGCAGCAGTGTTCACAATCCATAATGCATGGAAGTGGCCTAAAGGTACAAAGACTGAGGAATGGTAGGGGGAATTGTGGTATGTACATACAATGGGCTATTAAATGGCCTCAAGAAGGAATGAAGTTGTGAGGGATGCAACTAGGTGTATGAACCTTAAGGACAGTATGTTGAATGAAATGTCAGAAACAAAAGATAATTATTTTCATGCCTCACTCATATGGACTAACTTTATTAAAACTCAGTGAACTGAAGTCAAGAGCATGGATTATCAGGTTGGGGTCTACTGCAAATATTCCTAGATTGTAAGCTCTTACAGTAGTCACATATATTCAGGAGTTGTAACTGTTATTTTTAAATTCTGAAATACTAAACTGGTTGCTTTAATCTGGTCATTCCCAGAAACTCTGGGTGTTTACATGACACCTGAGACTTAGAGTTAGAGCTCTGAAGCTATGAAAGTCAGCATTACCCCATACAGAACTGTTTTAAAAGTTGAAAAAGGGATCAGACTTCAATTAGAAATACTGAATGTAGCTGATCTGGATAGGACTAGGGTAGATCAGAATACAGGGTAAAGGATGATATTGTCTATATTTCAAAACTTAAAACTTTTGTATGAGAACAAAGGGAGAGATTTATTTGGTGCAAAATTTATATTTGGGTAGTGTATCACCTAATTTAACTTGTGTGGTCAGTTTAGTTGAATGCCGTAAGTACATGGGATCTTGAATAGGGCATGGGATCTTGTTGGTTTGTTCAGGTTAGTGTGATGCCCCAATATATTCCAGAGTAATTTGGGCAGTGAATAAAGAAGTATTTGCAAAGTCCCCTTGAGGGGATTGGGGAGTGTGCTGGTCTGAAAGGATTATGTGCCCTAGAATAGCCATGTTTTAATCCTGATCCAATCTTGTGGGAGCAACCTTTTCTTTTAACCCCTATTTAACAATGCAGGCTGGTATCCTTTGATTAGATCATCTCCATGGAGATGTGGCATGCCCATTCAAGGTGGGGCTTGACTGATTTACTGGAATTCTTTAAAAGAGGAAACATTTTGGAAAGGGCAACAGAACCAGGAGAACAGGGAGAGACCATGCAGCCAGAGACCTTTGGAGATGAAGAAGGAATACATGCCTGGGGGAGCTTCATGAAATAAGAAGCCTGGAGAGAAAGCTAGCAGACATCACCATGTTCGCCACATGTCTTTCCAGTTAAGAGAGAATCCTTGAACTTCATTGGCCTTTCTTGAGTGACTATAACCTCTTGTTGGTGCCTTAATTTGGACATTTGTACAGAATTGCTTTAATTGGGGCATTTTCATGGACACAGAACTGTTAACTTGCAACTTAATAAATTCCCCCTTTTAAAAGCCATTCTGGGTGCAAGGGTGGCTCAGTGGTAGAATGCTTGCCTTCCGGGCAGAAGATCTGGGTTTGATTCCCAGACCATAAACGAAAAAAAAAGAAGTCAATCGTGTCAATTGCATCACATTTTTGGGCGGTACAATGGTGGCTCAGTGGCAGAATTCTAGTCTGCCATGCCAGAGACCTGGGTGCAATTCCCAGAGCCTGCCCATGTCAAAAAAAAAAAAAGCCGTTCCATTTCTGGTATATAGCATTCCAGCAGCTAGCAAACCAGAACAGTGAGAAAGGAGGAAATACTCAACTTCATTTGGAGAATTCCTGATATTCTTACAAGCAGTGGGGACAACCAAATGAAAGGCTGAATGCTTTGATCTGGGGCTTTGCCCCTATGAAACTTATTCCTGCAAAGGCTAGACTAAGCCTACTTATAATTAGGCTGAAGAGTCACATCTAGAGAACCTCTTTTGCTGCTCAGATGTGGCCCTTCACTCTAAACCAGCTAGGCAGGTGAACTTACTACCTTCCCTGCTACATGGGACATGACTCCCAGGGGTGTAAATCTCCCTGGCAACATGGGACAGAAATTCTGGCATGAGCTGGGAACTGGCATCATGGGACTGGGAAAGCTTCTTGGCCAAAAGGGGGAAGAGAGAAATGAGACAAAATAAAGTTTCAGTGGCTGAGTGATTTCAGAGTTGAGACTATGTCTTGGAGGTTATTCTTATGTATTATATAGATCTTTTAGTTTATGGTGTATTGGAGTGGATGGAGGGAAGTACCTCAAACACTTGAGCTGTGTTCTAGTAACCTTGATTCTTGAAAACAACTGAATAACTATATAGCTTTTATAATGTGACTATGTGATAGTGAATACCTTGTGTCTGATACTCCTTTTATCTGGGATATGGACAGATGAATAAAAAACATATATGGATAAAAAAATAAATAAATGATAGGGGGTAAGGGGTAAAATAATTGGGTAAACTGAAATACTAGTGGTCAGTGAGAAAGAAGGGTAAGGGGTATGAGATGTAAGAGTTTTTTTCTCCTTATTTCTTTTTTTAGAGCACTGCAAATGTTCTAAAAATGAACATTTTTAGGTGAAGAATACACAACTATGTGATGATATTGTGAGCCACTGATTGCACACCACATATGAACTGTGTGTGTGTGATTTGTCCATAAAAATGTATATTTTTTATTTATTCTTCTTTTAACCACAGCTGATTTAACAGTATACATGTAAGTTTGAGAGAGAAATTTCAAGTGTCTCTAAGAATTCTTGGTTGTATCTGAGCTCCAATAAAGGTTGGACCAATAAATCCAAATACTCCTGATAAGCAAGTGTGCCATTTATAAGAGGCAGATAAGCACAGTGGTTAAGGGCAGAGTTAAAATGAGAAAGGGTTCAAATCTAGGCTCCGTACTTACTAGCTGCGTAACTTTGGGCAAGTTAACCTCTTTGTATTTCTGTTTCCTTATCCATAAAAAAGAACTCATCATAGTTACTACTTCATAGTATAATTCTGAGGATTTATAAAAATGTTACCTCAGTATTCGATAAATACTTATTGATTTAAATACATTATCTGCAATCTTCATAATACTCTGCAAATAAGTAACAATTTATAGAGCTGAGGATATCAAACATGAGAGAACTTAAGTAATTTTCCCAGAAACTAAACAGCTAATAGGTTAAGTAAAAGTGGGATTCAAATTTGACTTCAAAATTTATGCCCTATCTACTGCACCAGACCACAGCAGAAAGCCAGATTGTCATTTATTTATTTGTTAAATTTTCTGTTCATTTGAAGGCATCTAAAATGAACACCAAGGATAATCTGTCTTAATCGTAATAAATTCACTAAATGTCAATAATAGGGGAATATAAAGGAGGGGTATATGATTTTTTTTAACTTTCTGTTCAGAAAGAAGGGGAATGTTCTCATATAGATTGTGGTGGTGAATGCCTAAATATGTGATTATACCAGGAGCCACAGATTGTATACTTAGGAAGAACTGAAAGCAGGGACACAAATAGACATTTGCACACCAATCTTTATGGTGGCATTATTCATGACTGCCAATGGACAGAGGTGGACCAAGGGTCCATGGACTAATAAACATAAGGCTGGACAATGGTGTACACATACAATGGGATACTGTGTGGCTGCAGGAAGGAATGAAGTTGTGAGGCATGCAATAACATGAATGAAACTTGAGGACATCATGTTGAGTGAGAAAAGCTAGGAACAAATGGACAAATATTGTATGGTCTCACCAATATGAACTAACTATAATGAGCAAACTTTGAGGGATAAATTCAAGAACACAGGTTATCAGGAAATAGACAGAGGGAAGAAATTAGGCAACTAATGCCTAAGGAGTACAGAATGTTTAATAAAGTTGATTTTAAGGGTTCAGAAACGGATAGCACAATACTGTGTGATGGTAACGCAATACAGTAAGCATAATTAACAGAGCTGAGTGTAAGTATGGCTGAAAGAGGAAAATTAGGCTCATGTATGTCACTAGAAGGAAAACTAGAGGATAAAAGCTGGGACTGTATAACTTAGTGAAACTTAGAGTGGACAGTGGTTAATTAATTGTACACATATAACAAAGTTTTTACATGGAAAAGAAAAAAAAATAATAATCAGCCTAGTTAACTAAGACTAGTAAAATTAACAGCTAACTTATGATTCTAATAACCATAAACAATATAACTGAAATGAATCACTTGACTTCTCTCACAGCGTGAACCTCATAATAGTGAAAGACTTTACACAGAAGATTCAAACACTTCTAGAAAACCCTAATTATTTTAACGACACTATTTTCTACTTCTGTGAACTAAGATACTGTGCTTAGGTATCATCATGCTTTTAAATTATAAAGAATATCACCTTTGCTCAGTTTCCAATTCATTCATTTTGCGATGCTTCTGTTCTAGCTGTTCTTGAAGTTCTTCAATACGTTCATTCTCAGTCCCTTCCTGCTGTAAGCGAAGCATCTTATTTTCATGTTGCAGTCGAATAAATACTTCCCTGATGTTGAAAAACAAAATTTGTACTTTTATTTTTAAAATGCAATGGTCTTCACATAATTCCTTAAAAATAAATTCCTGTCCACTCAATAGTTATCATTTTAAAATGCTACTAAAGCTTCTGAAAGCATTTAATTAAAAAATGTGTAAACTGCAAGACTGCCTCAAGAAACAAGTAGTAAAGTTTTAAAGGTAGATATAGGATTAGTTGTATTTTATTATTTATTATAGGAATCTCTAAGAGATAATGTGAATTACTTTGCTCTGATAATTTAGAAATTATTTACTAAATGTAAGATGTAGCTTATACTTAGAAAACATAAATGAAAAGCAATAGATGTAAGAAGACTATAGTTGGCCGAACATTTTTAATATACTTTTATAATGGTAATAAGTCTTATACTGGTGGTAATGTCAGTTTTTTTATTTTTGAAAAAAAAATTATTGAAGGTTTATATGCACATGCTTTATAAAATGCAATAAAGGAATGGTAATAAACAGTAATACTCTTGCGCCTGCTGCCCTCCCAAATTTCATTACCTACAATGAAATTTCAATCCATCCCAATTTTTCTTCCTCTGAATGACATAACATAATTAAAAATACAGGCTCTTATGGCTATTTTTTCAATTGTCCATTTTAGAGTCATGACTGACTTCCTGCCAAGAAAGATAAACAACTGATTTTGCTTTACATACCTATGACGTCCCTCATTAGAGGTCTATATATTGTTTTTCATCTTCTAATACTTTTAAAACTAAATAAAATTAACTCAAAGTGGATAATACACTTAAATGTAAGGATCTAAAACTGTTAAACTCCTAAAAGAAATAAAAGAAGCAAATCACAAAATTTGAATCCATTTATGTGAAATGTCCACAACAGGCAAACATATAGAGCAGAATGTAATTTCTACTTTCTAGGGCTAGCTTGAGGAAAGCTGGGAATGAGGAATGACTGTCAGGAGGTTTATGGTGTATCTTTTGGGTATTATGAAAATCAGTGGTAATGCTTGCACAACCCTGTGAATATACTAAAAACCTCTAAACTATACATTTTCAAAATGGGTGAATTATATCACATATCACATAAAATGAGATATGTGAATTATAGCTCAACAGAGCTATTTTAAACAAAGAACAAATAAATATGTGAATTTGTTGCTAATAAAGGGAAAAGAAAACCATAGAAGTGTCAGACCAATCAGATAGCTAGAAGTAAAAATAGTAAAAAGACCATGAAGAAATTGGGGGGTCAACAGGAAACTCTAAATTTTGTATTTTTCTTTAACGTCTGTTTAATTCTCTGGATATTTTTTACAGCTCCTGTTTTTCACCCATGTGGATTTAAATGCAGCACACTGAAAAGATTTTCCATGGAGTTAAATAATAGGAAAATATGTTCAACATAATAAAGGTCATCTTATGAAAATTAGAATACGTTACTCAGATAGCTTGTGAAATTTTAACTTCTGATTTTCTAACAATATGACTTAGAAAACTTAAGCAGATGAAATAAAATAATTTTCAGATCATGACACATAAAATGAGATTTAATGGCTAAGACATTTATGAAAAAATGAAGAAATCACATTTCTCCTATTAAATACTGATCAATAAAAACAAATATACCTATATTCCACCGGCATAATCTCAGCAGCAAGATTCTCATAACTTTTTGTAGCAGATGTATCTAAACAACAAAAATCAGATTAGCATTTCAGTATTTCTACAATTAAAAGAAAAACTTTCCAAATGAAGTAAAATTCACCTGTTTGGTTTAGGTGATCCTGTTGCACTTGTGAACATCGAAGCTCTTCATTTGTTTCTTTCAGAGTATCACGCTGTTCTATTAGTCTCTTAAAAAGAATTGATTAGACAAATTTAATTTTTGCCCACATTGTACTTTATGTTTATAATTGTTAATCTTAAATTAATCTAATAATCATGGCTTAGTTAATTTAAAATGACATTGTCTTTGCTTTAGTGCTAAAAATCTCATTTTCTCTCTTATATATGAGTTATGAGAGCTTTCATACAAAACATGGTTCGTGATTTCTCCGTCAGATAATTTAACTTTGAACCAAATAAATGCAATTATGTAACAGAGTGCAAATATGCAACCTTAGGGCTGCAAAGACCGGGGATTTAGGAGGTAAACAGACTATGGTTAGAATTCCATTTTCACTACTTCCAAGCTATATTATCACAGGGCATTGTTGTTATTTGACCTGATTCAGTGCTTAATCTGCAGGAACAGGCTTATTCCCAGGACATTTATTAAAAACAATCATCAGTAATTCTTTAACATCACAGCTGCCTGGGACACTGGTATATATTCAGGTAAACAAGTGCCAAGCCAAAAATAAAAGAAAGATATGAGAAACAAGATGTCCAAATGGGGCTTTGAAAAGCTCCCAAATATTCCTGGAGATCTAGAAGGCCATCCATGTGCAGAGGTGTGCACACACCTAGGAAAGATCTGAGGACCCCAATCTCTCCCCTCCGGATGTCCTTGATGCCTGTGCAAGCAAGAAATAAAAGGCAAAAGGCAGAATTTTAAACTGCCTGAGAACTAAAAGTGCCTTCCAACACACACACCCAGCCCTTTGGCAATGGCTAGGAGACTTATTGTTTTAAGGAATTTATTTTAAGCTCTGACCAAACCCCAATCATTAATTGACCACTATTCTGAGCAAAGACTTCAGTGGCTGCACATGAAAAAGAACATAGAATTTACAGAATTAGTTCAGAAAAGTCACTAAAAAAAAGTCTGATTTGCAAAGTTCACAAATCATATTATTTAAAATGCCAGGGTTTCAAGAAAAAGAGAAGACACACAAAGAAACAGGAACATATAAAAGCCTATAACCTGGGGGGGGGGGGGCAAGCACAGGGAACAGGGGGGAAGTAGTCAGTAGAAATTGTCAACAAGGGGACCAAGTTGGTGGAAACACCAGACAAAGACGTCAAATCTTTGTATGTTATAAATTTGTTCAAAGAACTATAAAGCAAACTGTGTGTAAAGAATTAAAGGAAAGTATAAGAATGATATCTCACCAGAGTATCAGTAAAGAGATTAAAAATAACAAAAAGGAACCAAAAAATGCTAGAGTTTGAAAAGTATAACTGAAATGGAAAATTCAGCAGAGTAGCTCAACAGCAGATAAAAGCTAGCAGAAGAAGGAATGAGGAACTTAAAGATAGGTCAATTGAGGTTATCCAGCCTGAGGAACAAAAGAAAAAAAATGAAAAAAAGCAAAGAAAGCCTTAGAGACCTGTGAGGAACCATCAAGCATACTTACATATGCATAACAGGAAACCAAGAGGAGAGCAGAGAAAGGAACAGGAAGAACATTTGAAGAAATAATGGTCAAAATGACATCCAAAATTTGATTAAAAAGATAAATCTATGCATCCAAGAATCTCAGTGAACTCCTAGTAGAATAAACTCAAAGAGAACCACACTTAGATTTATCATGGTCAAACTGTTTAAAAATTCAAAGACAAAGAATCATGAAAGCAGCAAGAGAAAAATGATCCATCATGTAAAAGGATCCATGAATATGATTAACAGCTAATTTCTCATGAGAAATGACAGCCAGAATGCAGTGGGATGTATTCATAGTCAAAGTGTTAAAAATGTATAAATAGAGATATTCCCAACAGAACAACAAAAACTTACTAGTAGAATTTACTAGCAGAACTCCCTACAAAATCCTAAACAGAGTTCTTCAGTCTGAAATGAAAGGACACTAGATGGTAACACCTGAATCCACGTGAAGAAATAATGACCACCAATAAAAGCAACTGTGTATGTAAATATATAAAGTGTATTTGTAAATATTTTATTTTCCTTTTTTATTTGAACAATATGATAAGCAGTCATTATAAATTTTGCTATATGACAATTATAGCACAAATGAGAGGGAGGGAAAGATACAATATTGAGGTAAAATTTATGTATATATGTAAATTAATATTTAAACTAGATTTTAAGTTAAGATGCTGTCTTTTTGAAATAATGGTCTCGTTTCCAGGAAGATAGCCAACTAGAGTAGCTCAAGATTAGCCGTGCTCCACAGAAAAATTAGAGAAGGGACAGGAGGGCAACTGAGGCAGCAATTCGGGACTGCAGCTGACCTGCACCACATGCAGCAGCCCTGGTTGCTGTGGCCGAGGAACTGAGAGGCAGAAAGCTGGAGCCTGGCATAGAGGCGCGGAGCCCACGGGAGTGCACCGATGGGAAAGTGGGACTAGGAAGTAAGCCAGGCCATGCTCCTTGGGCACGCTACCCTCACCAGCGCAGCCAAACGACCAGCAACTCACCCCACACCCCACGCACCTGAACTCCATCACCAGCTCCCATTCCCCATGTTCCAGGCACCCCCACCCTACCAGCTTACAGTTCATGTACCTGCCCCACACCCCCACCCCAAGTGCAGCCCAACTCGCCTCTCCTGCACACCTCCCAAGCACTACCACCCCCTCACTGTTCCCTGCAGGCTATTGCCAGCACACAAAGGTTGCAGGCACTAACCTACATACCTAGGCTACCCTGCCCCTGGCCCATGGTGTCACACAGCCTTACCCCCCACTCCCTGAGCTCAGCGCATCCGTTTAAGGCACTCCCAGGCCCACGCATGCACATGGGCCCCCAATCACATCATTCAGCTCTGGGAACCACACTTTACAGCAGTGCTAGAACCACACATGCGTACAGCCCTCAGCTTCACCGCCCAGCTCTGAGAAAGTGGCGATCTGCGCAAACAGGTCACATCTGCCACCAATCCACAAAGGCAGTAACACCGACCTGCTACCACAGTCTATGCATGCTCACACAAAGAGCCCTGTGCCTTAGACCAGAGCATACCACAGTTATGTCCCCCACACTGGTGCACCCACACAGCTACATCCTCCCTGGCCACTGGGTGCCCATGTTCACAAGTATCAGGGTAACATCCCCAACCTGCGCCCATGCCTGACCTGAAACAGATCACCATACTGAGTGCTCCGCCCCATGCCCTGCTCCCTGCTGTACAACCATCCCACAAACACAAGACCTTAGACTACTGAAAGAAATCAACTCACAAAGTAAATCAATCAAGCTATTTATATGCAAGTAAGACAGGTGAAGATCACTAAGCATATCGCAACACAGATATAGCCCAGCCTAATGACCAAATTAAAAGACCAGAGGAGACACAGACTTTGGAACAACTAATCAAAGATGTTCACAGAGCTCTATTTAATAAAATAAGTGGGAGAGCATATGACATAAAGGAGAATGAAGACAGTAAAAGAGGACAAAGAAGAATTTGGAAGAATAAACAGAAAAATAGCAGAAATCACAGAGATTAAAGACTCTCTTGACCAAATTAAAACATACTAGAGGCACACAACACCAGATTTGAAGAGAGAGAAGAAAGAATAAGTGATACAGAGAACAGGATAATTGATTTCAAAGACTCAAAACAGCAAATGACAAAAAAGATGGAAAAATTTCAATGCAAACTCAGGAAAATGATAGCCAAAACAAGCACACAAATATAAGGATCACTGGTGTCCCAGGAGGAGAAGAGAGGAGTAAAGGGTTAGGAAGAGTAGCTGAAGATACAATGGGGGAAAACTTCCCAATCCTCATAAAAGACATAAATATACAAGTCAAAGAAGCCCAAAGAACTCCAAACAGAATAAATCCAAACAGGCCTTCCCCAAGGCACATACTAATCAGTCTGTCAAACGTTGAAGAGAAACAGAAAATCCTGAAAGCAGCAAGAGAAAAACAATCTACTACATACAAGGGAAACCAAATAAGACTGAGTTCAGACTAGTCAACTAGCACCCTGGAGGTGAGAAGGCAGTGGTATGATATATTCAAGATCCTGAAAGAGAAAGATTTCCAGCCAAGAATTCTGTACCCAGAATTCTCTACCAAGCCAAACAGTCCTTCAAAACTGAGGGAGAGATAAAAGTTTGCACAAAGAAGTCCTGAAAGAATCTGTCAACAAGAGAAAAGCCCTATAAGAAATACTAAAAGGTGTTCTGCTGGCTGAAAAAAAAAAAAGACAGGAGGAGAGGGAGATCTGGAGGAGGGCAAGGAATTGAGGAGTACCAGCAAGAGTAATTTAAAGAATACAAAGAGAAAGAGGGAAAAGAATATAGAGATATGACAAACAAAAAAGATAAGATTCTGGAATCCAGAAATACCTTTACAGTAATAACTACGAATGTTAAAGGACTAAATTTACCAATTAAAAGATACAGATTGGCAGAATGGATTAAGAAACATAATCCAGCTATTTGCTGCTTACAAGAGACTCATGTCAGATACAAGGATACAAATAGATTGAAAGTGAAAGGATGGAAAAGGATTTTCCATTCAAGTTGTAACCAAAAGAGAGCAGGAGTAGCTACACTAATATCAGACAAAATAGACTTTAAATGTAAAGACATCATAAGAGTCAAAGAGGAACACTATATACTAATTAAAGGGTCAATTCACCAAGAAGATATAACAATCATAAATGTTTATGCTCTCAAACAAGGAGCTCAAGTACATGAGACAGAATTCGCAAAACTGAAGGGAGTGATAGATGTTCAGGGGACTTCAGTACCCTACTATCCTCTATAGATAGAAGAACCAGACAGAAGATCAACAAGGAAATAGAGGAGTTAAATAACCTGATAAATGAACTACACCTAACAGACATATATAGGTCATTGCACCCCAAAGCACAAGGTTATACTTTCTTCTCTAGTGCTCATGGAACATTCTCCAGGATAGATCATATGCTCGGGCACAAAACAGGCCTTTATAAATTTAAAAATACTGAAATTATTCATAATACTTTCTCTATGGATCTCAATAATCACCAAAGAACAAGAACATTCACAAATCTATGGAGATTAAATAATACTCAAACAACCAGTGGGTCAAAGAAGAAATTGCTAGAGAAATCAGGAGCTATCTGGATATGAATGAAAATGAGAATACAATTTATCAGAACTTATGGGATGTGCCCATAAGTTCTGTGCTGCGAGGGAAATTGATTGCCTTACATGCCTATATTAAAAAGCAAGAAAGAGCAAAAATCGAGGACCTAACAGCAAACCTGGAGGAACTTGAGAAAGAACAACAAACTTACCCCCAAAGCAAACAGAAGAGAAATAACAAAGATTAAGGCAGAGATAAATGAATGGGAGAACAAAAGAACAATAGAAAGAATCAATAAAACTAAAAGTTGGTTCTTTGAGAAAATTAATAAAAGTCATGGGCCACTAGCAAAACTAACAAAGAAAAAAAAGAGAGAGGATGCAAATAAGATCAGAAATGAAAAGGGATGCATTACCACAGAGCCTGAAGAAATAAAAGAAATAATAAGAGGATACTATGAACAACTATACGCCAACAAACTAGACAACTTAGATGAAATGGACAAATTTCTGGAGACACACAAACAAGCTACACTGACTCAGGAATATAAGATCCCAACAAACCAATCACAAGTAAAGAGATTCAATCAGTCATCAAAAATCTTCCTAAAAAGAAAAGCTCAGGGCCAGATGGTTTCACACAGGAATTTTATCAAACACTCCAGAAAGAACTAACATTAATCCTGCTCAAACTTTTCCTAAATTGAGGAAAAAGGAACTCTAACTCATTTTATGAAACTAGTATCATTTTAATACCAAAATCAAGTATAAGAAAGGAAAACTACAGGCCAATTTCTCTCTTGAATACAGATGCAAAAATTCTCAATAACATATTAGCAAATCGAATCCAACAACACATTAAAAGAATTATACACCAAGACCAAGTGGGGTTTATACCAGGAATGCAAGGCTGGTTCAATGCAAGAAAATCAATTAATGTAATACAGCACATGAACAAATCAAAAGAGAAAAATCACATGATCATGTTGATTGATGCTGAAAAAGCATTTGACAAAATTCAGCATCTTTTTCTGATAAAAACACTCCAAAAGATAGGAATCAAAGGTAACTACCTCAATATGATAAAGGGAATATATGAAAAACTGACAGCCAGCATTGTACTTAATGGAGAGAGACTGAAAGCCTTCCCCCGAAGATCAGGGGGATGTCCACTGTCACCACTGTTACAAGACAAGGATGTCCACTGTCACTACTATTATTCAACATTGTGCTAGAAGTTCTAGCTAGAGCAATCAGGCAGAACAAAGAAATAACAGGTATCCAAATTGGAAAGGAAGAAGTAAGATCTTGGAAGATACTTGGAAGATCCTGAGAAATCTACAGCAAAGTTACTTGAGCTAATAAACAAATTCAGCAAAGTGGCTGGATATAAAATTAATGTGCAAAAATCAGTAACATTTCTATACACAAGCAATGACCTAGCTGAGGAGTCAGTTAAGGAAAAATTTCCATTCAAAATAGCAACTAAAAGAATCAAATACTGAGGAATGAACTTAACTAGGGATGTTAAGGACTTGTATACAGAAAACTACTTAAACATTGCTAAAAGAAATCAAAGGAGATCTAAATAGGTGAAAAGACATTCCCTGCTTATGGTTAGGAAGGCTTAATACAGTTAAGATGTCAATTCTCCCCAAATTGATGTACAGATTCAACACAGTACCAATCAAAACTCCAAGAGCCTACTTTGAAGATTTGGAAAAGCTAACTACCAAATTCATCTGGAAGGGAGAGACCCCAAATAGCTAAAAGCATCCTGAAAAAGAAGAATGAAGTGGGAGGATTAATACTCTCTGACTTTAAAAACTATTATAAAGCCACAATGGTCAAAACAGCATGATACTGGCACAAAGACAGAAGAATTGACCAATGGATTCGAATTGAGAGTACAGAAATAAACCACCAAATCTATGGTCAACTGATTTTTGACAAGGCTCCCAGATTTTCTGAACGGGAACAAAACAGAGTTTTCAATAATTGGGCATGGAAGAACTGGCTATCAATAGCCAAGAGAATGAAAGAGGACCCCTATCTTAAACCCTACACAAAAATTAAGCCAAAGTGGATCAAATAGCTAAATATAAGAACTAGCACCATAAAGCAGAAGAAAATGTAGGAAACAACTTCAAGACCTAGTAATAGGAGGTAGCTTCCTAAACTTTATACCCAAAGCACAAGCAACAAAAGAAAAAATAGATAAATGGGAACTCCTCAAAATCAAATGCTTCTGCACCTCAAAAGACTGCCAGAAAAGGTGAAGAGGCAGCCAACTCAATGGGAGAAAATACTTAGAAATTATATATCAGACAAAGGTTTGATTTCCTGTATATACAAAGAAACCATACAACTCAACAACAAAAGAACAAACAATCCAATTATACAATGGGCTAAAGATATGAATACGCATGTTTCTGAAGAGCAAATACAAATGGCTCAAAAGCACATGAAGAGATGTTCATTTTCACTGGCTATAAGGGAAATGCAGATCGAGACTACAATGAGATACCACTGAATGGCTGCTATTAAACTAACAGGAAACTAAACTGGGAGAGGATATGGAGAAACTGGGACACTTATGCACTGCTGGTGGGAATACATAATGGTGCAGCCACTATGGAAGACTATCTGGTGACTCCTTAGGAAACTAAATATTAAGTTGACCAAATGACCCAGCCTTAGCACTACTTGGTATACCCAGAAGAGCTGAAAGCAATGACGCAAACAGACATTTGCACACTGATGTTCACAGCAGCATTATTCACAATTACCAAAAGATGGAAACAAACCAAATGCCCATCAACAGATGAGCAGATCAGCAAAATGCAGTATATACATACAATGGAATATTATGCAGCAGTAAGATAAAATGACTTCCTGAAGCACGTGACAAGATGGATGAGCCTTGAGGACATAATGCTGAGTGAAATTAGCCAGACATAAAAGGATAGATACTGTATGAGTCCACTTTTATGATCAGCATAAAGGTATAATAAGAGGCTATAATACAGAATACAGGGGACTTAGAGATACATAGAAGCTAGAGTTCGGAGAACCATTAGCTAATAAGGTTGAACTCCAATGTAAGGGAATAGATAGAAGTGAAGGTGGTTCTCTAGTGGGTCTATTAAGTAATATTACCATATTGAAAATGAACAAGATTGAAAGAGGTTGTATAGACCTACGTGTCCCACTGATTAACACTAGAAATATGAATTTCTTCTCACAAAATTCCTTCAAAGATATGATTCTTATACAGAGTGTTTACATCCAGGGTATAGGGGGAAAATTGCTATTGCATGCTAAGAGCTATATTCAAAAGTAAACCATCAGGGCGGGCCATGGTGGTTCAGCAGGCAGAGTTCTTGCCTGCCATACCAGAGACCTGGGTTAGATCCCCAATGCCTGTCATGCAAATAAATAAATAAATAAATAACCATTAGCCCTATTACAAAACAGCAGCGGTAAATAATGGGGTGAGGGACAAGAGTTAAGAGGAGGTTTAGGTTTCCTATTTTTCTAGGGTGTGTTTATTGGTTTTGCATCTCTTGGGAACAGTGAAATTATCTAAATTTGAGAATGTTGATGAACTGTAGACTTTGGGCCTTCTACATGATACCCAATGAATGCAGGTAGCTGAAGGATGCATTGACGGAGTAGACTCGCGAACGATGGTGTATATTTGTGAACGAAGGATGTGCTGCTACAAAACGGAACAATGTCATGAGATACACAACGATGTGAATGAATACATGGGGCATTTGGTGAGAAAATAAGCCAGAAACAAACAAACAAACAAAAAAAACAATGGTATGGTCACCTTTAGAAAATGCCTAAAAGAAAACGGGCCTAGGTTGTAAGCTTTTAGAGCAGACACATTAAGAACGGACTGGTGATTATTCTTTCTGGATTTTGAAAAGCTATTTCATTATGTAACCTGATATTTAGAGATAAGAACAAAGTCAAATAGGTTGGGGTTAAAATAATTCAGAACATAGGGGTAAGGAAGACAATGTCTATATT
This sequence comes from Myrmecophaga tridactyla, assembly GCA_004026745.1. Classification (NCBI taxonomy): domain Eukaryota; kingdom Metazoa; phylum Chordata; class Mammalia; order Pilosa; family Myrmecophagidae; genus Myrmecophaga; species Myrmecophaga tridactyla. Next base: position 62,458 of record PVIY010004349.1, read on the forward strand.
TTAGAACCATACATACTCTTTGAGACCAATGGAAGAAAGGTTTATTTAATCTGGAACTGAAATTTTCAGTAGTGCATAATCTAATTCAAACTATCTGTTGAATTAACAGCTGAAACACTGTGTTTCCTGTTTCAATGAGCCCATTTGAACAACTGAAACACAGGAAACACAGAATAAAAAAGAGGTCTGTGCTGGTTTGAAAGGATGTATGTACCCTAGAAAAGCCATCTTTTAATCCTAAAAACATTTTGTAAAGACAGCCATTTCTTCTAATCCCTATTCAGCACTATATGTTTGAATCTGTAATGAGATCATCTCCCTGGAAATGTGACTCAATCAAGAATGGTTGTTAAGCTCAATTAGGTGGAGATGTGTCTCCACCCATTCAGATGTGTCTTGATTAGTATATTGGAATCCTATAAAAGAGGAAACATTTTGGAGAAAGCTGGAATTTCTCAGACAGCGACATAGCCACAAGAAGGAGAGAGTCTACCAGCGAGCAACCTTTGGAAATGAAGAAGGAAAATGCCTCCCAGGGAGCTTCATGAAAGGAAGTCAGGAGAGAAAGCTAGCACATGATGCTGTGTGTGTCACAATCCTTTCCAGATGAGAGAGAAACACTGACACTGTTAGCCATGTGCCTTCTCATTTGAGAAAGAGACCCTGAACTTCATCGGCCTTCTTGAACCAAGGTATCTTTCCCTGGAAGCCTTAGAATGGACATCTCTATAGACTTTTTTTAATTGGGATTGGACATTTCTATGGACTTGTTTTAATTGGGACATTTTCTCACCCTTAGAATGGTAAACTAGCAACTTATTAAATTCCCCTTTTTAAAAGCTATTCCTTTTCTGGTATATTGCATTCTGGCAGCTAGCAAACTAGAACAAGTTCCTTTAATCCTGAATAGATTACTGTAATGCCTGGAAACATCCTAGACTATATTAACCAGATAATCAAAAAGTATTGGGCAAAGTCCCCTGAGGGAGGGGAGAAAGACTATGGGACTATTAAACCTTACCATCAGGGAATCCTCTGATACTGTGTCAAACTTTAGGGACACCCAAAGCAATAGGCCATGCCCTCGATCCTGCGGCTTAGTTTTGTGAAGCTTACACAGGTAGCAGAGAAGCTTAGACTACCTATAGGCATGCCTAAGAGTTACTTCTGGAAGATCTCTGTTGTTGCTCAGATGTAGCCTCAGTCTCTCTAAGCCCAACTCTACAAGTGAAATCATTGTTCTCCCCACTGCATGGAACATGACATCCAGGTGCAAAAGTCTCCCTGGCGACATGGGAGAGGACTCCCAGGGATGAATGCAGACCTGGCACTGTGGGATCAACAATTATATCCTGACCAAATGGGGTAAAAGAAGTATAATTGATAAAGTATGAGTGGCAGAGAGAGTTCAAATAGAGTCGAGAGTCTACTCTGGAGGTTGCTCTTACACAAGCTTCAGGTAGACCTTGCTACCTATCATAATCTGCCAACACCCCACCAAGACCATTCCAGCCATTCCTAAAGAACACCTAGGGCAATATATTATTCCACAAGGGTTCCATGCACTAGATTAACTTTCCAGAAACCTACAACCTCCAGATGGGTCACTGGTCCAGATAAGTCCTAACACCTAGCCCAGCCTCTCCAGAACATCAGATAGCTCCATCTCCCTACCCCATATTACTGACAGACCCTTTCAATATCAAAAATTTAGAATTGCCATAGCCCAACCAACCCTAAAGAGAGGTATGGAGAGATCAAAGGTGATCGTGGAATTACACATAGAAGATAGGACTTAACAAATGAATACGAATGCTGAATCATTAAATTGATATTTCTTTTAGTCTCCAGTATTTTAGAGCAGCTAGAAGTAAAAACCTAAAATTGTAAAATTGTAACCCATGTCAAAGTCTGAAATATGTTCTACAACTAATTGCGGTGCTGTGCTTTAAAATGTATGGTTTTTCGTATATATGTTATTTTTCACAGAAAAAGAAGGGAAAAAAGTCTACTGTGATGATAAAGTATTTAAGTCCTCTAGCCTCCTACATTCTGGAGCAGCTAAAAGGAAAAATATGAGAGGATCATATATATGTAAGCCCATGACAAACTCTGGGATCTGTCCTGTAACCACTTGTTGAAGAATACTTTGAAAACTATTGCTTTTTTATTTCTTTGGTTTGTATATATGTTATACTATATAATAAAAAAAGTTTAACCAAAAAAATGCTGTCATTTCCAGAGCAGCCATTAGAAAATAACTGTAAGAAAAAATAGTAAAAGAACAGAGTTAAAACAATACATTAGAAAATATATATTTCACACAGAAAAAGGCAGTAGTGAAGGAATTGAGGACCAAAGAAAACATAAGACAAAAAGATAACAAAATGACAGCCATACATGCTATCTTATCAATAATGGCATAAAATGCTAATGAGTTAAAAACCCCAATCAAAAGGCAAATATTGAAATAATAGACTTTTTAAAAAATTATCCAACCATATGCTATGTAGAAGAAACACATTTTAGACTCAAAGACACAAAGTAGTCTGAAAATAAAAGGATGGAAAAGATTTATCATGCAAATGGTAACCAAATGAGAACCAGATGAAACAGACTTTAAGACAAATATTACTAGAAACAATGAGAGATATTTCATAATGATAAAGGGTCAAATCCATCAGGAAAATAAAAAATTACTAAACATATGCACCTAACAAAAGAATCCCAAACTACATATAAAGCAAAAATGGATACACAAAAATATCCTACTTTTAATAATAAATAGAATAACTAAGGCAGGCCATGGTGGCTCAGCAAGCAGAGTTCTTGCCTGTCATGCCAGAGACCTGGGTTCAATTCCCGGTGCCTGCCCATGCAAAAATAAATAGAATAATAAACAAAAGTTCTAAAAAGAAAGACTTGACCAAAATTATAAACCAAGAAGACCCAAAGACATTTAGCGAACAATCCACCCAACAATATCAGAAAAATATGCTGCTTAAGGGCACACAGAACATTCTCCAGGATAATCCATATACTAGGCCATAACAAAAGCCCCAAGAAATGTAAAAGGACTGAAATCATAAACAGTATGTTTTCTGATCACAATGGAATTAAATAAGAAATTAATTATAATAAAATGAGAAATTCACAAAAGTGGAAATTCTTAAAAACACTACAAAATAAACAATAGATCAAAGCAGAGAAATCACAAGGGAAATTAGAAAATATTTTGAGATGAACAAAAACAAAAATACAATATACCAAAACTTATGAGATACAGCTAAAGAAGTGTTGAGAAGGAAATTTATAGCTGTAAACACCTATATTAAAAAGGAAGAAAAATCTCAAATCAGTAAACTAATACATTATCTTCAGAAACCAGAAAAAGAACAAACTAAACCACAAAGGAAGTATGTTAGGAAATAAAGATTGAAGCAGAAATAGATGAAATAGAGAAAAGAACAAATGATAAAGAAAATCAACAAAATCACAAATTGGTTCTTTGAAAAGATCAACAAAATTGAAAAACCTTTAGCTAAACTGGCCAAGAAAAAAAGAGATGACTCCAAAATCACTAAAATCACAAATGAGGGAGGGAATATCCTTACTGACATTACAGAAACAAAATGGATAAGAGAAACTACTATGAATAACTGTATGCCAATAAATTAGACAACTTAGATTAAATGGATAAATTCCTAAAGGTAGACACAAATTACCGGCACTGATTCTAAAATAGAAAATCTGAAAAGACAGGAGAGAGTAGATTGGTAATGTAGTAACTTCCCACAAATAAAGCTGAGGTCTAGATGGTTTATGAAGACACCAATTGTTCCTAAATTCTAAAAAAAATAGAGCAGACCTGTCAATTCATTCTAAGTGTCCAGTATTACCTTGATACCAAAACCAGGCAAAGATTTCACAAGAAATGAAAATTACAAACCAATATTCCTTATAATATAGACATAAAAATCCTCAACAAATGAATAGGAAATCATATGAAACAACATATGAAAAGGATTATAAACTATGACCAAGTGGAATTTAACCCAAGAATGTAACACTGGTTAATATCAAAGGAAATGAACATGTAATATACCAGTATAAGACAATAAAGGGTGAAAACCCTATGATTATCTCAATAGATGTAGAAAAAGCATATGACAAAATCCAACACTTTTATGATAACACCACTCAACAAACAAGGAATAGAAAAAAAGGAGCTCAACCTGATAAACACCATCTACGAAAAATCCACAGATAATTGTGAAAGACTGAATTTTTTTCCTGTAAGATCAAGATGGGACAAAGGTATCCACTCTTGCTACTTCTCTTCAGCATGCTACTAGAAATTCTAATCAGAGCAATTTGACAAGAAAAAGAAACAAAAGACATGCATATTAGAAAAAAAGAACAACTCTTCCTATTCACAAATGACACAATTTTGTATTTAGAAAATTCTAAGGAATACTCCTAAAAACTATCAGAAGTAATAAATGAATTCAACATTGTTGCAGGATCCAAAAATCAATGTATAAAATCAGTTGTATTTGCATATATAAGCAATGACTGATTCAAAAATGAAATCAAGGGAGAATTTCATATTATAATATCATCAAAAAGAATAAAATACTTGGGAGTAAATTTAGTTGAAGTCTAAGATGTATACACAAAAATCTACAAAACATCAAGGAAAGATAATTAATTGAAGGACGCTATATTCATGAATCAGAAGGACTTAATATTTTGAAGTTGGCAATGTTCCCCAAACTGGTCTACAGATTCTAAGCAATCCCTATCAAATTCCCAGCTGAATTTTTCAGAGAAATTAATAGGCTGATCTTAAAATTCATAAGGAAACGCAAGGGATCCAGAATAGCTAAAAAAAAACACTTGATAAAAAGAAAGAGGTTGGAAGACACACATTTCCCAATTTCAAAACTTACTACAATGAATCAAGAAGGTGTGGTACTGGCATAATGATAGACATAGTGATCAGTGATACAGAATGGAAAGTCCAGAAATAAGTTTTACTGCTAGACAGGTAATTTTCAACAAGGGTGGCAATTCAATGACACAGGAACAGTCTTTTCAAAAAAAGTGAATATCCCCATGCAAAAAAATGAAGTGGACAGCTACCTTACATCATATGTAAAAATTAACACAAAATTTATCAATGACCTAAGTACAAGACGTTTATGAAAACCCTAAAATTAGAACCATAAAACTCTGAGACAAAAACATAGCAAATCTTTGTGACCTTTAGTTAGGCAATGGTTTCTCAAAAACAACACCAAAAGAAAAAAGAAATAGATGACTTGAACCTAATCAAAATTAAAGACTTTTGTGCTTCAAATAATACTATCAGAAAGTGAAAACTTAAAGAAAATATCTGCAAAATCATTTCTCTAATAAGACTTATATCCATAATATATAAAGAATTCTCATAACTCAAAAATAAAAAGACTAAAACTGAATTGAAAAAAAATGGACAAAGCATTTGAATAGACAGGTCTCCAAAGAAGATATACAAATGACCAGTAAGCACATGAAAAGATATTCAATATAATCAATTATTAGGGAAACGCAAATCAAAACCCATAATAAGATACTTCTTCAAACTCATTAGGATGGCTATAAACAAAAGACATATATGAACAAGAGCTGTCAAGGATGTGGAACAATCACACATTGTAGATGAGGATGAAAAATGGTTCATTCTCTTTAGAAAACAGTTTGACAAGTCTTTAAAAGACTAAACATAGTTACCATATAATCCAGTAATTTTACTACTAGATATAAAATCAAAAAACCTGCACAAGAATATTCATCTGCAGCATTATTCATAATGGATAAAAAAATTGAAATGACCCATATGTCCATCAACTGGTGAATGGATAAACAAACGTGATATTATCCATACAATGGAATATTATCTGGCAAAGAAAAAGAATGAAGTACATACATGCTGTAATATGGATGAATCTTGAAAAATACTAAGCAAAAGAAGCCAGTATATATTTTGGAAAGAAGAGATAAATCTACAGAGATAGAAAGAAGACTAATGGTTGCTAAGGATGTGGTAGGGGTGCAGGAATGGGGAATGACTGCTAACGGATATGGAGCTTCTTTTTAGGGTGATTGTTCTAAAATTAGACTTTGGTAATGGCTGCACAACTCTGGAAATACACTAAAAAACACTAATTTTTTCACTTCAAATGAGTGAATTTTATGGTATGTGATACCTTCATAAAAATGCTTTTTTTTTTTAGTGTATGAATGGTCCTGGAGAACCATAGGTTGACAGAATAAGGTTGGAAAAGTTTACACAGAGACATATGACCTTGTCTTCTTTTCCCTTGTAAAAGAAATTAACAAACTCTGTGAAGAAATGACAGTTATTTTTACAAGACTTTCTTTAACACCAACAATATCCATTTGGGGAAAGGTAGAAGGACTGACTGATACCAGTTTCATTCTAAGAACAGCAAAGCTAATATAAAATCTAAACAAAAGACATGTATCTCAATTTTTCAATTGTATGTGTTTACCTCTTTTTCCTTCAGTAAGGTTTCATGTTTTTCTTCAAGTCGCTTCATTTCAAATGCTAGTGTGTCTGCCCTTTTGGATTCTGAAGAAAGTTTAACATGAAGATCCTGAACCTTTTGTCAGAAACAAAAGCAAAAAATAGAAACAACAGCATATAACATTGATATTTTGTCTTTCAGTTGTATAAATGAAAAAACTGATAAAATATATTATATTGATTACAAATTCTGGTTATTTGTGGGAAATTATATGCAGATGAGAATTGGCATAAATTTCTAAATAACCAAATAATTTAGCCCAAAAAGTTCAGTTTCTACTCTAATGTTTCTTCTGTAGGCTGTTTGATAAATAGCAAAACAGAGTATTTTAGGCCATAGCTCCATTCTCTAGGCATTTACCATTGGAAAAATTTACAAGTTCAGAAAGCAATAAAAAACTAAAAGAACCAGATAATTCAAAGTAATTTATCAACTCTTGAATTAAAGTTACAGATAAAACAAATTTGTCATTATAATTTCAGCTATGTGTGCTCAATCTGCAGTTTTATATTCTTTTTAATGGATCAAATGGAATAACAAAGTTGAACTCTTTCACGTATTAATTTAAAAATTAAGATATTTTCTTACCTGCCTTTTGTATGTTTCTAATTGCGTACGTGCTGCATTTGCCTTCTTCAATTCTTCTTCTAAGCTGACTGTATTATGCATATACATCATGTTCGTTTCCTGTAAAGTTTTTACTTGCTTCCTGAGGTCATTCAGATCTTGTAGTTTCTGACGATATATCTCAACAGTTGACTCGAGTTTATTTGCTTTATCAGAGGTGGCTCTATAACGATAAAGACAAAACATTACTGTGTAAAAACTAGTAAATGCATCCAACAATTTGATTTGGCTGTAAAATGAGTCTCCCCAAAACTATCAATTGGCTATTAAAAAAAAAGAAAAATCCAAATCTTTGTGAAAACTCTAGAAACAGACCCAAGCCTAAAATGGTCTAAATTTCAACCTTCTTGTTAGAGAGGTGTCAAAATAAAAATGCTACAAATTTGACACGTTAAATTATCAAACTTTTATATAGTAGCATACAGTGTGCAAAAAGAATGGTGCTGTAAATATACTGAACAATTCTGAGTCAATCTGTAGGTTATAGGCCAAACTGTCTTTGTGTGTATCATTTAGGACTCTTTTGTTCTAAGAATTTAATATACTCAGGAAGTTGACCAATTTATAAATATTACTGTCTGGCAAACAGTTTCCTATATAGTTGTGCTTGACTAACTGGGCAGGAGCAAAAAAGAACGAAACAAAAATAAATAAATGAAATCACTTCAATATCATATGCAGGTGCAAATTAACGACTCTAAAGATATTGTTTTTAAATGGGTATTGAAACTGGGAAAAAAAAAAACTAATAGGAAAAAACCCTAAAATGTGAAAATCATATGGATAGCATGTTCACTTGAGGAAAATTTCAAACGTGGAAGCTAAACATAAATTTTACTTTAATTGTCAAGCACAATTCTTCCTGAAATTAATGAAAGTGTACTTATGTATAACTAAATATTTCCTCAAAAGCTTAAAAATGATGGTGGGAATGCATTTCCTTACACAAACTTTCACAAAACATACTAATGGTCAAGCTAAAAATATCTACAAGTTACTCAGTTACAAAATTCTAAGAAAAAAGTATCATTTAGGGTTATCGGTTCTAATAAAAACTGTCTTAACAAGACTAGAATATTATCCTTCAGCTGAAATAACTATGAACAAGCATGAACTTGGATATAAATTGATCCATACTTGGACACAGTGATAACTCAGAGAAGCTCTGATTAAAATATGGAATACCAAAACTGACTAAATAGTAACTCAGCAGTGACAATTATATTTAGACATACCCATACCTAAGTATATCTATTTCATCTTTCAGGGCTCTTGTTTCTTCAGCAAGACTAGTCAATTCATCATTCCGATGCTGAAATTCAATTAATTGCTTTTCAAGCTCTTCACAGTGAACACGATAATCATCTTTTGCAGCCTCGAGCCTTTCATAAAGAAAACAACTATGTATTTATAATGTAATTGCCATTATTTATTTTTCCTACTGGGTATGTGCTTAAGAAGACATACTTAAAAAAAAATGTAATCCACAATCAAAAGAGAAAAAATTTAAAGGGTAAGATAATTTCAGACTGTTGGTTTTGAAATAGACTTGAGAAATAAACTTAATGTTTTGAATTTTCATTTTCACTTTTGTGAAAGATAATGCTGTGAGCTAACACTGTGCTTAGTATTATCTCTAGTTCTAACAGAAATTTCTATTTCAAAGGATGAAGAGAAAATGCATGAGATGCATATTAAACTTACTCAAAAATACACATAATATGTAAAGTGAAAACTCTGTAGACTAATGCATTAAGGATTATCGTGGTCAGCTGCATCCACAGCTGACTGCATTTGTAATCAGCCAAGGGGAGTGTCTTCTGCAATGAGTGATGCTTAATCTAATCAGCAGACGACTGTTAAGGAGGATTCAGAAGAGTTGTCATTCTTCCTGCTTCAGCCGGCAAGCCTCTCCTGTGAAGTTCATCCAGACCCTTCATCGGAGTCATCAGCTTCACAGCCTGCCCTACAGTCCTTGGACCCTTACATTCCCACGGCTGCACAGCCAGCTTCTCCTAAGAGTTCACTGAGGAACTCCATCAGAGCTGCCAGCTTGTGGCCTGCCCTACAGACCCTGGACTCTACATTTCCACAGTTACGTGAGACACTTTTATAAATTTTATATCTACAGATATCTCTTGCTGATTCTATTTCTCTAGAGAACCCTAGCTAATACAAGGATGAATACTTCAAACTCTAGAGCAATATCAAAAAGTAAAATGACAATACAGTAATACAGTAATGAAAATCAAATATTAAAATTATATTTTGTTAATCCAAAGACAGCAGAAAAGAACAAAGAACAAAAGAACAGATAGGACAAATGAAAATAGGAGCAAAAGGACATAACTGAATACAACCACATCAATAATTATATAAAAGATAAATGGACAGAACATGCCAATTAAAAAAGCAAGGCTAGGTTCATTCCCCAGTGCCTGCTCACACACACACACGCACAAAAAACAAGGCTGAAATATATGCTAACTATAAGTCACATTTTAAAAAATAATTGCAGACCAATATAAATTATAGTCACAAAAATCACTTCAAAATACTAGCAAACCAAATATATATATGGTTATATATAAATAGGATAATAAGACCAAAGGGGTTTATCCCAGAAATGTAACATTAGTTTAACATTCAAAAATCAATCAGGAAAAAAAAATCAATCAGGGCAGTACAACGGTGGCTCAGTGGCAAGCTGGAGAACCAGGTTCAATATCCGGAGTGTGCCCATGCCAAAATAAATAAATCAATTGAATAAATCATATTTTTGTGGTTATAAAAAAAATATTTATTCCTTTGAGCCTCCTATATTCTGAAGCAGCTAGAAGGAAAAATCTGAGATGATGGTATGGTAGCCCATGACAAACTCTGGGATCTGTCCTGTAACTATTTGTTGAAGAGTCCTTTAAAAACTACTGCTTTTTTCTTTCTTTGCTTTACATATATGTTATACTATATAATAAAAAAAGTTTTAAAAAAATCAATCATAGCTTAAAAAGGAAAACTACACAATCTTTTCAAGATGAGGAAAAATCATCTAATAAAAATCAATCCCTATTCATGGTTAAAAACAAACAAACAAACAAACCTCTTAGCAAACTAGAAAAAAAGGGGGGGGAACTTCTTCATTCTGATAAAGAACATGTATTTAAAAACCTACAACTAACATCATACTTGATGGTACTTAATAGAACATTTTCTCCCTTAAGACTGGGAACCAAGTAAGGATGTGCTAACTGTAAGTCACATTTTAAAAAATAATTGCAGACCAATATAAATTATAGTTACAAAAATCACTTCAAAATACTAGCAAACCAAATATATATCTGGTTATATATAAATAGGATAATAAGACCAAAGGGGTTTATCCCAGAAATGTAACATTAGTTTAACATTCAAAAATCAATCAGGAAAAAAAAAATCAGTCAGGGCAGTACAACGGTGGCTCAGTGGCAAGCTACAGTATGGGACTAAAATGTGACTTATAGTTAGAAAAACTTATAGTTTTCTTGCAATAAGGCAAGAAAAACAAATACACAGCAGAAATACTAAGAAAGGAAGTAAAATTGTATTAAAAGTTGAGGTGGTTGTTATTCCTTAAGATTTTCTGTGGAAAAAAAAAAACCAGGCTGGCCATGGTGGCTCAGTGGCAGAGTTCTTGCCTGCCCTGCCTGAGACCTGGGTTCAATTTCCGCTGCCTGCCCATGCAAAAAAGAAAAAACAAAAAAAACAGCCAAGTTCTAGAATTAGTAGGGGAATTAAGAAACTTTGCAAAATACAATACTAATATACAAAAATATATACAGTTGCAGAAAACTTTTGAAGGATACTGTTTAAATTGCATCAGTAATAGCATCAAAACATAAAATACATGAGAATAAAATTAAGCCAAAACATACAAGATTTCTACAATGAAGACAATCAAGCACTGATAAAGTTTTAAATATCTGAGAAATCATATTCACATAAGAAAACTCAATATAGCTAAGATGATAATTATATATACTTCAAATCATTATTCTAAAAAGCTTATTTTTTTGTAGAAATGAACTAGCTAATTCTCAATTTTATGTGGAAATGCAAACGACTAAGAATAGCCAAAACCAATTTTGAAAAGAACAAAGTTGGAAGACTTACACTACATGATTTCAAAAAACTTACTCTAAACCTACAGTAATCTAAATGTGTCATATTAGCATAAAGGTAAACGAAATGATCAATGGACAAAATTTGAAGTCTGGAAAAAGACCCAAATTTATATGTTTAATTTGTTTTTTACAAAAGTGCTGAAGCAACTCAATGGGATAAACTAAAATTATTTTCAACAGATGGTGTTTGAACTAGATACTATTATTAATAATACCCACACCTCACACCATTTTAAAAAAATTAATTCAAGATGGAATGTATATCTAAATGTGAAAGATAAAACTATGAAGATTTTATATAAGAAAAAACTGAAGGGTATTTTCATGACTTAGGAATAGGCAAAGATTTCTTGGACAGAACACAAAAAGCACTAATCTTAAAAACACTCATAAATTAGACTTCATCTAAATTAAACACTTTTTCTCTCTAAAAGACACTATTTAAAAAATGAAAAGGCTACAGTATGGGAGAAACATTTACTATACATACACCTGACAAAGAACCTGTACCATATATATATATATAATTGTTTAAAAAACCTCCAACAAGTCAATAATAAAAGACCACTCAATATAAAAACAGGATATAAAAACAGACCAACTGTGTAAAATGAAGGTATTTCACAAAGTAAGATACACGAATGGCCAATAGGCACATGAAAACTCAACAACATCATTAGTTATGAGGAAAATACAAATTAAAGTCTCAATTAGATACCACTACAAACCCACAATTAGATACTGCTATACATCCACTGGAATGCTAAAATTAAAAGACAAAGACCAAACTCTGGTATGTAATTGGAGCAACTAGAACTCTCAAACACTGCTGGTGGGAATAAAAATGGTAAGACCCCCTCTGAAAATGGTTTGTTTATTTTAATTAAAAATACAGAACTACTGTATGACCCAGCAATATTACTCCTAGGTTTCTGCCAAGATATATGAAAAATTAGATTCACAAAAAGTCTTGGGCATCCAATGATCATACCAGCTTTATCTGTATCAGCCCCAAACCGGAAACAATTCAAATGCCTACCTAAAGGAAAATGGATAAACAAAATATGGTATAATGTGATATAATTCTATAAAATTGAATGCTACTCAGCAATAAAAAAGACTGAATTACTGATATATTCATCAACATGGATGAATCTTACAAACATGCTGAGCAAAAGAAGCCAGTCTCCAGAGTTCATACTGCATTATTTAATTTATATAATGTTCTAGATCAGAGAAAACTAATCTATGGTGGTAAAAAAAAAAATCAGAAATCAGCCTCTAGGGGATGAGGACTGACTGGGAACGGGTAGGAGGAGATTTTCTGTAGTGTTGGAAATTATCCACCTTTGACAAGGGTATGAATTACACAGATGTATGCATTTGACAAAATACATCAAATTTGTACTCAGTAGTGCATTTCACTATAAGTTATCTTGTTAAAAAAACTGTAAACATACTGAACTCTAATAACAGGTCTCTTTTATAAGGGTGTAGAATTCTGAAACTACTTTCTGTACGCTTTGGGCTTTAGCCAATCAGTACTGAGAAAAATGGGAACCAGGATTTTCTCTATTGGAGAAGGGAGTTACAATACAGAAATAGAGATAACTAGATATGAACCCTGTAGTGTCCATTTAATGAACATACATGTGGTTCATTTTTATATATTTGAAATACATAAATTTAGTTCATTAAATGGACTAATAAATAAATATAGCTACATGTATATACAAGTATGTGAATATGGGTGAGTATGAACCTGTGTGAGTGTATTTCCTAGCTATGTCTACCATGGTGGCCTAGAAGCATTGATAAAAAAGCATACCTGGAACACAGGTCTTTGTTTATAAGTAATATTCTCCAACTAAAAGGAACCAGAGTTCATTGGAGAACTGGCTAATCCTAGAGTTTGGAAAAGTAAAGGATGAGAAGAGACTGGAACATTCTGTTGAGCCAGAAAGAAAGCATTCAAAGAATGAAGCCAAAATGTTAAAAGGATATATGGGCCAATCTAGGACAATCTGAACATCAAAATGATGATAGCAATTAATTTATAAAACATTGAATAAAAATACATTACTAAATACAATGCATGATCCCAGAATGAATTCTGGACTGGGGAAAAAAATAGGTAAAAAATAGGTATAAAAGACTCTGACACAACTGATGGATTTGAATAGATCTGTGGGTTAGATAATACTGTTACCAAATTCCCTAGTTTTGATCATTCTACTATGATGATGTAAGAGAACGTCCTCGACCTTAGGAAATATACACTGATGTATACAGGGGGTAAAGCAGCATGTCTCCAGCTTACTCTCAAGTGGGTTAGATAATATTATTATATCAATGATAAATTCCCTAATTTCGATCATTCTACTATAATTATATAAGAGAAAGTCTTTGCTCTTAGTAAATACACATTGAAATACACAGGGCTGTAAAGAAGCATGTTTCCAGCTTACTCTCAAGTGGCTTAGAAAAAAATGCATATCTATATGTGTTCATAGAGAGAAAGATAATGTAAATGCAGCAAAATGTAAAACAACTATTGATTCTGAGTAAAGAGTATAAAGTAATTCCTTGTATTCCTGTAACTTCTTTTTGTAAGTTTGAAATTACATCAAAATAAAGTAATAAAAAATATATACAGTACAGTTAGAATGCCTACCCTCAGGGTCTTCTGGTGAAAAGCTCAGTGATAAACACTCAGGCAACAATCAACATATACTAAAAGTAAGAATGTGTCCATTTTTTTAAAAGAGGAAATATAAAATTGAAGTGAAAAGCATCTCTTTAACTTCAGATTTACATTTTTGTCCATTCATTTTCAGGCTTCCTTTCCTATGTAAAAAACTCCCTGTCTTCTCCATCCCTTCACCTACCCCTGTTGGCTTCAGCAATCACTCTGTTATATGAACGAACTCCTTTAGTTCTAACCTGCAGTCTTCATTTGTTCCTTATCATATACTGTTTTGAAATGTTATATTTTTATATAGTATCCCACTTGCCTAACTGGATTGTAAGCACTGTGAGGGCAAGAACCACTTATGCTATCTGGTATCTTTAGTAACTTAATAGTACCCTATGTATGTTTAATAATGCTTAATAATTAGTTCTTTTGATCTTTGAGCTACCAATTTACTAGACAGAACTCTATAGAATGACTTCTACTGAAAATGATACCTGAAGTTTTCTTCCTGTAATTGTTCTAGTTGTAATTGTGCTTGAAAATATTTTTTTGCAACCATTGTATTTGGATCGTCAAAAGATCCATCCAACTGGTCAAGTTTTTCATTCATCATCTCGTTTTCAGAAACCAGTGAATTCTTTTCATCTTGAAGTGCGGTCACCTAAAGAAAAAATCCACAAATATAAACACTGATAGCAAAAAGCTCTGAGATTTGAGTCTGAAGTTCTGATTCTAATTCTGACTGAGTCATTAAGTACCTTGGTCAATAGGAATAGATAATTTATAAGGTTCTTTCCAACTCTGGAATTCTGAGTCTATAAGGTTGGGTCAAACAAAAGAAATCAAAACAGAGTAAGGATATCTTTGAAATGTTGTGCCTGTCTAAGTTCTGGGAAGAAAATATTTTGAGACCTCTAAAACTTGACATATCAATAAACTTCAAAAAAATCATTTGTTCCCCCCTTGTAGGTAAAAACTAATTTTCAGGACGTCGTGACAAAGTAAACTAAAATATACACGCAAGCATAAAGTTATTTTAGGTTCACAGTAGAAAATTATCTATCATACATCACATATTCGGGGCGGATCACATTTGGTTAATGAATCAATAGCAGAAAGCTAAACTGTAACTATTTACACACTGAAGCTTTATGATTTTAAACCAATAAAAACATACTACTTCAGAAGCACATCAAATATCAGCGCTGACAACACATTTTTTTTTAACTCATACCTTTTATACAAACAGGATTGGTCCTCTGGTTCTATTTCTTTTCAATTTAAAAACATCCATAGAAATTTATGGCCAAGGGTGTGACCTTTCGTAAGACCAGAGGTTTACATGTGATTTTATTAAGAATTAGTTTGATAATGGGGGGGAAAGGCTAAAATAAATTGTGTAGACTGAAATACTAGTGGTCAGTGAGAGGGAGGAATAAGGTGTATGGCATGTATGAGTTTTTTCTTTTTTCTTTCTTTTGCTGGAGAGATGCAAATGTTCAAACAGATAATCATGGTGATGAGTACACAACTATATGATGATATTGTGAGCCACTGACTGTAACCATGAGAAAAATGCTTGTATGTTTGTTTGTTGTTTATTAAAAAAAATTTACAGATAAAAAAAAAGAAGTGGAAGTTCAAACATGTTGGAACATTTAGAACTTCTTATATTCAGGCTCTCCGTTTCAGGGGACAATTAACCAATTAAAGCCAGTTCCCCCTTTTAACAAGGAATTTTGTATTTCTTCTTATTTAAAATTTTCCTTCATTGTGCTCTCAGTTGAATTACTTTATGTATGTAACATTGGATTTGTTTTGATGTTACATAGTATTATCTGATTTTACTTTTATTTTCACTGTTTATATCACTCTGTATTTCATTAAGAATTTCCTCAACTGATAATTAAACCATATATTTAAAGCAATAAAAGTATAAGGATTAGTTATGCAAAAAAAAAAAATTTTTTTTCCTTCAAAAAGATATAACTTTGCTTTTTCGCCTCACAACAAAATACCCATTAATGTCACTGTCATAATAGAATGACTCACAACATTTATTTATTCTTTTGAGAACTGGCATCTCTTACATTATTAAACTGAAATGGTGATTTCCTACGTCGATCTATTACACTGAGACAGAGAGTTTAGAAAGTGAAGAACAGACATGAAGAGTAGTAAAATACAGGAAAATTCTCTGAGTGAGGACATGCAACTTTTTGCACTAAAGGGGCTAAAAGTTTGTGGTTATATAGGTAACGTTCAGCAGATATTCAGGGGCTACCACTTTCACTACTACCATCTACGCATATAATAAAATTGCATATTATTTTGAAAATACTTAGAAGAATATAGTTCTGGTTTCAATCTATTGTGTATCCCAGAAAAGCCATGTCCTTTAATCCTCACTCAATATTGCTGAGTGGGAGCTTTTTGATTATCCATGGAGATCTGACCCACCCAATTGTGGGTGGTAACTTTTGATTAGATGGTTTCCATGGAGATGTGTCTCCACCCATTCAAGGTGGGATTGCTTATTTGAGTCCTTTAAGAAGGAACCATTTTGGAAAAAGCTTTAGAGCCCACACAGCCAGAGAACTTTAGAGATGAAGAAGGAAAATGTCTCTGGGGGAGCTTCATGAAACAAGATGCCTGAAGAGAAAGCTAGCAGAATTCGCCATATTCATCATGTGACTCTCCAGTTGAGACAGAAACCCTGAATGTAATTGGCCTTCTTGTACCAAGGTAGCTTTCCCTGGAGGCCTTAGATTGGGCATGCCTATATAACCTTGCCTTAATTTGGATATTTTTACGGCCTTGGAATGTAAACTTTCAACTTAATAAATTCCAAAATTTAAAAGCCAAAAAAAAAGAAAAAGAATTAGTTTGAAGAAAAGATGACTGTCATGACTTCCAATATATGATCGGACAAGTTTGCTATTTATATTGGCAATAGGTATAATTAATTCAATCTAGTTAAGTGCATGAAAATATAAATTGACACGGTAAGCTAATAAATGGGAAAGTAAAATCAAGTGATTGCCTTAAAGTATAGGCATGTTACACAAACTGTTCTCCAAACAAGAAATTAAAAAGATTAGGGAACCCACCCCTACATAAACTACACCAAGGAAATAACTTTCTGTTTTTAAATTCAATGTATATATCCGCTCCTGTCATGCAAGCAGCTTAGTAACTATTATCTGTCATGTACAATTCTAAGGGATTCAAATAGAAAGAATAATGAGTTTTGTCCTCAAGATTTTATAGTAGACATACACATAAAGGAAAATGTTCAGGAGAGCACCACATTCCCCATCTGTCCCCCAAATCTTCATCCAGATCACTTTAGAGGAAAATGTCAGAGGAAACTGCATTGACTTTCCAACTCAGAACTGATCACTTCTTGGCCTATTATCCAGAGCAACTCATTTGGAAACTCATTCTGCCCACATTACTCTCTGTCCTCTCCCACTACTTCTCCCCCCTCTCTCTTCTTTCCTCTCTCTTTCTTTCTCTCTTTCTTCCTTCCTTCCTTCCCTAAATAAAATAAAATAAATAAAAGGAAAATGTTCAAGGTGCATTGATGGAAGCACACTAAAGGGTGGTGATCGGGGGCACAAAGCAGTCTATCTAATTCTATCTTGATGGTAGGGGCTATCATAAAAGAACTGTTAGAAGATAACAATGCCCTCAATCTTCAAAACTGGGTATGAATTCTCTAAGAAGAGGATGAAGAAAAAAATTTGTGTTTTAGCATGCTGTTGAGTGACAGTATTTTTCAAAGTATGGTTCCAGAGCTGCTTTCATCAGAGACATGTGGCAAGGGGTCAGGGAATAGGGGTGGGGGTGGGGGTGGGGTACTGTTAGACAAATATCTTGGACCCACCCCAGATCCATGACTTGGAATCTCTGGCATTGGGGTTCTAGACATCTTTAACAAGCTCTCCAGAAATATATATTTTAAGGATTGATGCTACACATGCCTCTGTCTCTATCTTTCTGAGCCATTTAAGATATAGAAAAGTTCAAAAAAAAAATCGTTTTTTTTTTCTTAATACCACCCAGCATTAATCATTAACTTTTTGTCATGTTTACTTACTTAAAAAAATATATGAACTTCTATAGGTGAAGTCCCACAAGATTCTAGGCACATTAAAGTTTGAAAACCAATGCCTTAGAATATGAACTTGTACAGTGATGATCAGGAATATGTTTTTTCTCTAACACACTATAAGCAGGAGTAATGGGCCACTACTAATGCAGTAAGTAAAGGAAATCTAGCTACTAAGTAGGTGTTATAAAAAATAATTGGAAGAGGCAGAAATTAAAAGCCACTGGCTATGAGTTGCTTGCTTGAAGTCTCCATAATCTTTTAGGCTGGAACATGATATCAAGGGTTCTTGAAACTTCACATCAAAACCACATGTGGAGTTTTTTTTTTTTTTTTTCAATTACACATACC
This sequence comes from Myrmecophaga tridactyla, assembly GCA_004026745.1. Classification (NCBI taxonomy): domain Eukaryota; kingdom Metazoa; phylum Chordata; class Mammalia; order Pilosa; family Myrmecophagidae; genus Myrmecophaga; species Myrmecophaga tridactyla. Next base: position 80,998 of record PVIY010004349.1, read on the forward strand.
CAGGTCTTCCTTCTAACTTTTTGAATTAGTATTTCAGTTGTCTCAACATATATAACCCTAATTCGGATTCAGGCTTAATCATGTAAATGATTCAAGTTTCAACACCAGATCTCCCACCACAGAATCTACATTTTTTTTTTTTTGGATTAATATTTTTACGAGCTGGATTGTGTCAACAAGTAGTTTTAAGATGGGCTCATCTGAGCCCTTCATCTGGATTTAATACTGTTTCTCTGCCTCACTTTTTTGTAGGTTTTTCTGGCATTAAAGTGGTAGATGGAGTCTAATTTTCAATTTTATGGGCAATACACCTTTTCTACCTGAATGACTAAGGAATTAATTTTCAATTTTATGGGCAATACACCTTTTCTACCTGAATGACTAAGGGGTTATTTGTCTTTTATGCTCCAAGTACAATAGCTTAATTAGGATAAGGCATGGTCTCAAACATTATTTTTGTCTTCGAAACTAATTTTTTCTGGAACACGGTATGCTCTTTCAATATTCACCTTCAATTCATTTTGAAGTCTCATATTTCTTAGTTTTGTTCTGTTGCTTAGATCCCTTTATCTTTTTTTTTTGCATGGGCAGGCACTGGGAATCGAACCTGGGTCTCAGGCATGGTAGACAAGAACTCTGCCACTGTGCCACCACTGCCCACCCAATCCCTTTATACTTTTTAAAGATACGTATGAATATATGCACATATATGTTGGTCTCTGTAAACACCCACATATTGTCATTAATCCAACATTTAGCACAGTTGCTTTCCACAGGAGCTGCACCATTCTACACTTCCACCAAGAATATACTAAGACTTCCAATTTATCTCTGATACTTATTTTCCATTTTTTAAATAACAGCCATCTTTGTGGGTATGAAGTGGTTATCTCTACTGTGGGTTTGATTTGCATTTCCCTAAGAACTTATGATACTGAGCATCTTTTCATGTGTTTATTGATTATCTATATACCTTCTTTGGAGAAATGTCTATTCATGACCTTTGCCCATTTTTAAATTAGGTTGTCTTTTTGTGGTTGTACTATAAAAGTTCTTTATATATCATGGATATTAAGCCCTTATCTGATATACAGTTTCAAACTCTCTTCTCTGATTATGGAGGCTGTCTTTTCACTTTCTTGATAATCTCCTTTGATGCACAGATGTTTTTAATTTTGATGAAATCAAATTATCTATTGTTTCTTTTGTTACTTGTGTTGCTGGTGTTGTATCTAAAAATCCACTGCTGAATCTCAAGTCATGAAGTTTTCCCCTTATGTTATCTTCTAAGAGTTTCATAATTTTAGCTCTGATATTTAGGTTGTCGATCATTTTGAGTTGATTTTTGTATATGACATAAACGGTCTAACATCATTCTTCTGCATGTGAATATCTACTTTTCCAATCTCTTCATACTTTTCATTAACATTCAAAGTGACATCTTGAATCATTCCTTTGTTAGTTACCTGATTTTCAGCTAAGTCTTTTCTGTTTCTGCCTATTTCTATTTTATTAGTACTATAATACTGTTGTTTTAGGATCTCAATGTTTCTATACATCTTTAATCTCCTTTGAAATCTCATTTTGTTGTTTTATCATCTATTCTGCTTCACTAATGGGTTTTTATGAAACTGTTCTTCAATATAAAGCAAAAGTTGTGTTCTGAGTTGGGCTATTGTCTCTTACATGCTCTCTTATCTTCTAACCTTTGGGTTTAATCTGTAATATGTCTACATAGAGGGCATGCCATTTTTCTTTTCATCTTGTTCATGCTTTTCAGTTGAGAAATGTTACCTGTTCCAATTCAGTGACTGACATCTTGGCCACCCTTTCACGACTGTTTCTGAAATCCAGTATATCTTCTCCTCTAAGCCATATTGGGACTATTTTCTCTCCATATGAGACTATAGCTTTGTGAATGTTGGCAGAAGGAATGGAGATCAGTTGAAATAATGTGCAATCTTTTCAGAATATCCGGACTGTGCTCTGAAGTCCATGTGCCTTATCCCAGGATGGTGGGAGGTATATCCTATTCTCCTGTGAAAATTTTGTTCTTGATTCTATATAATAAATTTATCTGTGCAGATAATTGAAGGTTAACACTTATATTCTAATACTAGAATTAAAATCCCAAATTTTGGGATTTCTGTACTTTTTAACTAAAACTATGAGATCACATTATCTTCATTATGTATGACAAACACGTAAATCTTGAACATAAAATTTTTTATTCTTTAATGAATAAGAATTTCTCATAAAGCTGTACAGAGATCCTACATGCGGTGGCTAATATCTGAATTGATCATTTGTTCTCCATCTGAAATATTCTGGAGGATTCATGTGATCCGAATTTGACAGAAACACATCTCTCATGTGCAGAGATGAGTATGTTTAGAATAGAAGCATAGGAGAACAGGTAGAATTTCCCCTATATTTGAGGTATTTTCTTTGTTTAAATACAGATGACTGGATTTCAAGGACCTGGATTCTAGTATTGCCAGTGCCCTATGTAGCCAAGTGACACTGCAGAAACCACTTCTAGATGGCACTGTTTCCTTATTTGCAAACCTCTAACGGTTAGACACATTGATTACTTAGCTTTATCATTCTAGATATTTACTAGCATTATCTAGCAAAAATAATGCACAAACCTACTTCCATGTCCTCACACTTTTCAGAAGGTCAACTATTTAGTTCATTATTTGAAAAAAAAAAAAGGGGGAGGAGTTATACACAGCATATTATGAAGGCATATTAAACTTTTTGCAAACTTTTTTCAAGGTATCACACACATACACACTATAAAACATATACATAGGATGATGCTACAGTGGCTCAGTGGCAGAATTCCTGCCTGCCATGCCAGAGACCCGGGTTAGGATTCCTGGAGCCTGCCCGTGCCAAAAAAACAAACAAACAAAACACATACATAGCACTATGTACCAGACCCTGATATGAGTGCTTCAGCTATATTAACTCATTTAATCTTCACAGCAATTCTGGGAAATATACACTATCATTATTTCACTTCTCAAAAAAGAAAATAAAGTGCAAAGAAATTAAGTAATCTGCCTGAGAGCAAACAACCAGCTAGTAACCTGGCCAACTTCTGGATCTAGGTAGTCTGGTTTGACAGTGTACCCCTTAACCACTAACTATTGCCACTCATACCAAGAACGTTTGTTTTGCTGACATGTGTATGTGTATGAACATGTATATATGTAACTTCTCTTTATAGATATGTGTATATGGGAGAGAGAGAAAGGAAGAGAGGACAGAGGAAGGGAAGAAAAGAGGGTAGAGAAGGAGAACACATTTATGTTTATTGCGTGTCAGACATTTCTAAATATTTTCATAAATTACATCATTTAATACCTACAAACACACTATGAATTATGTACTTTAATTTCCTCTTTTTACTAAAGAGAAAATTGAGGCCTTATCTTAACAGTTGAAAGTCTACCATCAACAGACATATTTTCTCAAAATTTTTCTTTTGGAGGAAGGGAATAGTTAGGTTATCAATATCCAACTTTCAGAGAAAACTAATTATGAAACTCATGTTTGAATATCCAAACCTTTAACAAATCCTTTTAATGAACTCACCATGAAATGAAACCCAACCTCCAAAACAAAAGTTTACTTATTAATTAAAATAAAAAACATTTATACACTAGAAGAGAATTTTTTTTCAGATCAGGCTTCTTTACCGCACCTGCATATCTAGTTCTTGGCATCTTTGCCTCAACTCTTCTTTTTCTGCTAGTGCTTCCTGAAGTTCTTCCAAGGCCCTTTTAAGCTGTAATATAAAATGTCCTAATTTGTAGTAAACCATCTGACACAAATTGAAAAACATACTTTTCTCACTACACACATATATACTGATATTGGAAATTACTTTTTAAAATCTACCTATTAACAAAAGAGTCTTAATTTGTCTTTGCATAAATATTTATATAACCCCATTTAAAGTATCCCACAGAAAAAATTTTATACAAATCCGTGTGAAATATTTAAACAAAAAAGTATTGGGGGTGACACAATTTAATTTCAGCAAAGAAAAAGTTTTGAAAGACTATAACATGTTTAAATTTAAACAAATTATTTATTGAAAACTTTTAAAATTTAAAATACTTCTTGAGGTATCTGGTGACACTCATGAAGAAAAGGATGTTCAACATATTAATAAAAATCAAAATATTTGATACATTTGCCTCTCTTTGCCCACCTTCCTCTATATTTCAGATGGGGTTATTCTAGGAGGAGAATGCTTTTCCCCTTCTTGTAATACACTCGTGTACTAGAACCAGGGAAAGGAACCTTGAGTATAGGGTCTTTAAGTTATTTCTTCAATATCAGAAGAAATGATAGTGACAAAAATTCTATTACCTTGATGGATAAATTAAAAGTCAGTTTAGTTTTTCTTTAACTGCCTCCTATGTAATTGTTTAACCCCGTAGCATCAGCTAAATAGGTATCAAAAATGTGAGAAGGAAACTTCAAAGCTACTCAACTCTTCCAACATGATCACAAAATCTCTGGGGACCAATACCATTTGCTTTCATGAAGGAATATGAACGTAACATTTAAGTGCATCTGTACAGCAAAATAAATTATGCAAATTTCATGGAAGAAAATACTTTTGTATATGCTCTGCTATGTAAGCCATATGATAGTAATTGGCAAAGTAACTGTATACATCATTTTCAACATTTTTTTCACATATTGAAACACTTACCTGTTGCTCTAATTCTCCATCATCATTTGTAGGAGAGCTCATCGTTTCTTTACTCATCAACTAGGAATTAGAATAGTTAAATTTAATACAATAATGTGATGTTTCTACAGTAAAATTCCTTGCCTTAACTTGATGACCCCTAGGATACTATTTAAATAAAAATTTATTAGAGGCTTAAGGTCAATAACAATATTCAAGCATTATTTTATTGAATACATTATAAGTAAAGTGTCTTCTAAATATATACATTTAAAATACTTTTTGTACCAAAAAATTACAAACCAAGTTTTAGAAGATGAATTACTTTATAAAATTGAGCACATTGAATAATACAAAAATGATTTCCTCACAACATATATATTAATACTTTTAAATTACAACTTTTAAAGATGTGGCAAAAATTCCTAATCTGAGAAGTCACCTAAAAATTTAGGAGTTATAATGACAGAAAACAATCCTGTGAAAAATCTTTTGCATCTGAAACACAGATTTATTTACAGGTATGGCTTTGAATTCAAACCAACAATGCTAACCCAGAGTACACAAAGTACTAAAGTCCTATATGATGTCGCTCTCTAAATAATACCTACTGAATTTTGCTTTTCCTCATTAATCCTTCACCTACTTTCCTTCAGGTCTTCTCTGCACTCCATGGCATCCCTGTTTTTTTTAACCTGAATTTAAGAATCAGTTCAATGCTACAGGGACTCTGAAACCTTCTGGCTCCACTTAGACAGGTAGACTTGCTTGAACCCAAGTTACTTAGTTCCAAAACCTAAGTATCACCACATTTGCTGACAGATCTAATGGTCTGAAACTTCAACTGAAATATATGAAGCTTTGAAATCTCAGGAAAGATTGTTCTTACTGGCAGAAAAAGAGAAGAAATTAAAAATAAAGAAAACCATACATGCAGAAAGTGTTTATCCTACTTAGAAAAATTATTTAAGGAAATTTGATAATATTAATTTATCAACTACTTTTTAAAATAAAGATAACACAACTAGCTTAAAAGGCCTTTTAAGATATTTTGTAAAAAGAGATGATACCTTAGCTAAAGATAAGCAAAACTGCTATGAAAGGAAGTTTATGCAAGTAAAAATGTATACCCATAAACTTTATGTGAAAAGTTTTACATAATTTGGTTTGTTAACATGATATGGCTTACCTCTTGAATAGCGGTCATAACTACATGCTGAACAGACTCTTCCAAGGTCATTATATTTTGAATATGTTCTATGATTTAAAAAAAAAAAAAATCTGAAAAAAATCTCTTTACTCATAGTACCTTACCCATCAAATTAACAGAGTAGAAAAATTTATTTACTACAGTTAATTCTTTACATAACTACATTATTTGATACTAAAACAAATACATCCACTGAAAACAAATAAGCAGTATAGAAAATATTTATATATATATTTTTAAATGTTTTCTTTTTCCTAAAGAAGGAAACCTCTAGTTTTCTTAAAAGGAAGCGAAGGAGGAAAAAACACAATCTTAAATTAATTACAATTTCTTCCCTTATTTCTTCTTAAAATATTCTTGTTAAATATTACTGGACGGATTCACAAACATTAAGTGAATTTCTAAAATCTTAGGCCTAGAAAGTTTCATTTTATTACCTACTTAGTTCATTCTAGAAAGGGTTTCAGACAAGAGAATTATACAGCTTCCTTTTAAAACCTGTTCAGAACTCACTAACTCTCACTGTATGGAGATGCTTATACCTTACCACAAACACATATGCACTAAAGTAAGGTAAATCCATTTCAATGAGAAATAAGGAACCATGAGAAAGAGTCCTTCATACATTTTAAAATTTAAATCTACTTAGACTGTCTGTTTTCCGGCTAAACAATTTTCCAAAAATTTTAAGGATTTATTTTCTAATACTTTTATAATTTTAATTATTCGTTTGAGAAACTTTTAAACTTCTTAAAAGTTTAACTTTCTAAAAGTTCTTTAAATCCTTTCAGTTGTGAACCCAAGAACTGAAAATAGATTCAGATATACTCTGGTATACACCTGACTGCCAAGCATTATGGGAGTAGGGGAGAGCTAATTAGAGAAGGGATAGGAAATGGATGGATTCCTTTATTTGGGTTTTCTGATAATGGAGTATTTCAAATCTGCTGAAACCCTTGCTAAAAATAAACTTTCTTCCCCACCAAGATAAGAGTGCTGTTACCCAAACTAGTTCATTCTTTCAAGACTGAACTTGTAGTACTTTGGAATCATTCTGATATCCTACTACAAAATACAAAGGTGTGAAAGCTGTTTCACATCCCAGATAGGTGTGTGTGTGTTTTTATTTAAATTAAAACACTTATAGGTTACTTTTCTTCTACTAAATATTGAGACCCCCATATACCTCCATAGATAAACTCAATTAGATAATCCTGATTTTTTAAAATAATGAAAATGCAAGGAAATTTTCTTATATTTACTACTTGCTAATGTTTGTTTATATATCCAGGAACCGAAAATTCTTTTAAAAATAGGATAAATTGCTAAGTAATGCTTACAGCTGCAGTGTGAAAATACTACATATCACATAAAAATTCATAGGATGCAACAAAAGCATTAATTTAAGGGAAAATTATAGCTTAACATTTCATAGTAGGAAAAAAGGATGGCTAAAAATTAAAGAACTATGTCCAGTGTAAGACAGTAAAAGGAGCAGCTGATTAATTCACAAGAAAATAGAAGAACAAGATAAAAGATAAAATTAAATAGAGAAAAAAAAAATTCAAGCAAAGCCAATACTTGGTTCTTTGAAAGAAAGACTAATAAAACTGATACATTGGTAAGATTAGTCAAGAAAAAAGAAGTTACAAATAACCAGTAGGAAGAAATAGAAAACAAAGCATTAATCAACAGAAAAAATAAAACAATCACAATTTTCATAGAAAATCACTAGATTTATAAATCAGTAGTTGTCAATTTGTAAACATGTAAGGAAGTTTTAACTTTCCATGAGCAATGTCCTTCCCTTTATTTTTTTTTTAGTGTGCTGTATTGGGGAGTCACATTTCATTCTTTTTCCATGTGAGTATCCCATTATTGCAGCACCATTTACTGAATTGTTTGTTTTTATTGGTTTCTTTGTTTATTTTGGGAAATGCATGGGCTGGGAATTGAACCCGAGTCTCCAGCATAGAAGGCGAGAACTGTACCACTGAACTACCCTCACACCCCTGTGCTTCACTTTTATAAAAAATTCAATATATAAATATTTGGCATCTGTACGTGAAAAGTAAAAGCCTATGGAGAAGTATTGCCTTGCACTAATAAAACAGCAGCAAGTTAATAATAGAGGGGATTAATATTAAAATTTCCTGATACCAAATTCTTTCCATTTTTTTATTGATAAACTACAATCAGTCCCATGTATTTTTTTTCTTTCTGAATTGTGTTCTTATTGAATTTATCCTCTCTCATGTGCATCCCTCATTATTCTAATTAATTTATCTAATTAATTAGAAGACATTAATGTTTTCTAAGGCACTGGCTTTTCTGAAGTGTGTTCTTATTGAATTTATCCCCTCTCATATGCATCCCTCATTAATCTAATTAATTTATCTAATTAATTAGAAGACATCAATGTTTTCTAAGGTGCTGGCTTGAAGTATTTTGCAAAGTTAAGCACCCAGCTTTCTGTTTTAAAGGTGATGTACTAAGATCAAGTTTGACCAAATCATACAAATAATATCAGCATCAATAATCTCACCACCTGGAATGATGTTAACCTTGAGGGAAGCAGAGCTAAGTCTGTTCGGTTCATAATTTAATTCTTTACATACAACCAAAATTAATTTTTTTTTTGTACCCTGCAACACATGAGTCGCTATATTTGGATATACCAATATAATGATCCAAATTCCTTCTATATCACAGGTTATTTGAAGGATACATTGGATAGGCATTACCTTTAAAAGAAAGGAATATCATTTGAAGAAGGCTGAATTTACAATTTAATAGCTGCATATTTATTTATAAAAAATTTTATACTTAAGATTCTGTCACGTATGAAATAATGTATCAAATCAATAAGTGAAATTTTTCATTGAATATCTATTATATACCAAGCACTGAATATATAAATTAAACTGAGTTATGAATTAAAATACCTACATTTTAACCACTGAATAAAAAATCACAGAAATCAGGTTCAAATGGGATATTTCAGATATGTGGCTTTTCAATGGAAGATGTTACCTGAATTCATTTCTTCTGGCTTACATTTCAGGGAATTTTCTGCCAAGTATGACAGCAATTCTCATGCTATTCTATATGGCAATGTAGGTTGTTTCTAAAAAACAGATATCCTTAAATGACTGAAATTCACTTACCTTGCTTCTTTTCACAGTTGACTGCACAACCTAAAATAAGCTGGAGCAACCTCCCAAGTTCAACAGAATTTGTACATTCAGTTATTTTGTTTAAATCAGGAATAAGTTCTTCAGAAATCTGCTGCCCTAAAAACTGAAGTATCAAAACAACAAATTTAGATTACTCATTTAGGTAGCCTAATGAAATAAAAGCCTAATCCTATATGGAATTAACTACATTTGATTTATTACAAGGGAAATAAATTATAAAGTACTTCAAGAAAAGACTCAGATAAGTTAATAAATGACACAGAATAACTGACTAAAACTAGAATATTCAAACAACCTGTCAAATTTTGAGTAAACAACCAAAAGCAGAGAAAATGGCTTTCCACCAAATATTCTTTGATGCCACTGTCAGAGGAAAGGATCATTTAAGTTAAGGGGCCCTTTTCTGATCTACCATGACAAAACTTATGCTTTGCCATACAATAATGACAGCTTTATTATATACACAATTTCTTGATAAATGAGCAATTCCTAGAGAATCACAACACAAACTGGCATATTTTTTACAAATAAATAACAAATATAATCTTTCCTGGCATTTTCTTTCAGTATTTTTAGCTTTTTGCTGGCATTGGAAAAACTTAAAATTAAATTTTAGGTATTAATAAACTTGATAAATAAATTTTTCAGAGAATTCCTCAGATTCTTTGGAAGAAATTACAAGTTTAATCGTGTGACATTACTAATAGAAACAAAAATTCCTTAATAGCAAAATCAGACCAAAAGCTTCCATCATTAAATAATAAGTTACCTGACAAAGGGTTTTCTTATATCAAATAACCCAGCTATAGAACTTTTTATGATGCTGAACGAGAAAAACATTGCAGAGTAATGTACTAATGTAAATTTAATACTACTTTTAAAAAGCATTTTTCCCAATTCACTTGTACAAGCATAATCTCACAATATATCTTTACTGTTGTTTACAATTGAAAGTTACTTAAAATTAATTAGAAAGTCTACATTATATTGAGCCCTCGATCTTGGGATTTGTTCATATGAAACTTATCCCCACAGAGGATAGGCTAAGCCTATTTAAGATTAGGACTAAGAGTCACCCCAGAGAACCTCTTTTGTTGCTCAGATGTGGCCTATCTCCCTCTCAATCAACTCTGCAAGCAAACTCACTGCCCTACCCCCCTCTCTACATGGGACATGACTCCCAGGAGTATAAGACTCCCTGGAAACATGGGACAGAAATCTTAGAGTAAGCTGGGACTCAGCATCAAAGGACTGAAAAAACCTTCTTGACCAAAAGGGGGAAGAGAGAAATGAGATAAAGTATCAGTGGTTGAGAGAGTTCAAACAGAGTCAAGAGGTTATCCTGGAGGTTATTCTTATGCATTATATAGATATCCCCTTTTTAGTTTAAGAGTTATGAGAGAGGCTGGAGGGAAGCACCTGAAACTGTACAGCTGTGTTCCAGTAGCCAAGTTTCTTGAAGATAACTGTGTAATGATAGCTTTCACAATGTGACTATGTGATTGAGCATTGTGTCTGATGCTCCTTTTCTCTATGGTATGGACAGATGAGTAAAGCATATGGATTAAAAATAAATAAATAATAGGGAGAACAACAAAAAAAAGACTATTTTATAGCACTGCATATAATCAAATCATATAAAAATGAAGGTAGTTCTGTTTGAGGAAATAATTTAAAGACTATGTATATATATAGGTAACTTTATTTTATGATTCAATATATTTAACTTTAAGCATGTCTATTTTCACAAAATTTGAGTGTACTAAAAATGGCAATAAGACAAAAATATGTTCCAATAATGATGCAGTAAAACACTGTAAACAAAAAGCTACGTAGTTTTTCAGTGCCAATATAATTATCATAGCATTCTGTATTTAAACAAAGTCGTCTTCCATACCTCATGGTAATAACTCATAATTCCTTGAAGGACTTTCTTTAAATTACTAGCCTGATGGGGAAAAAAAAGAATAAGAATTATTCTTATATTAATTATATAAATTTTTATTTCATATTAATTATGAAAAAACACTTATGCCAAGGTGAAAGACAAGAAAAGCTTTCCAATGTTGAGAAGAATGATAGCACAACTATTACATTAGAGTAAGATAACAGAGATTTAATTGGTGTTTAATCAATAGGAAATTTGTCTTCATGTTAACATATTTTAACTAGGGTGATTTTATTTAAAGTGATACACAAAAAATTCAAGAATCTGCTTTAAAGGTTTAGCACAAACACATTCAGCCATGAGCAAGTAACAAGTTTTGTGCTCATTCTTGTACTACAAACAAGTAGAAAATAGTACAAAATACAAGGAACAATTATTTTCAAACCCAAGACAAAAGGCAGCACAGAATTCTGGTTTCTTGAGAGAAAGAAAATAAAAGAGATGAGCTCCACACTTGCTGAGGCTTTCTGTCTGGATGCAGTTTTCAGACCACAGCGTAGGGAGATGGAAACCAAACAAAGCCTGATATTAAAACTGAACTGAGGAGACAGACATCAGGAGACCAAGGCAGCTAGAATTTTCAGGGCAGACAAAGAAGTTGGAGCTTTGGAAAGAAAGAACTTCAAAAATGTGGAGAGTGGTTCTTTTTACTCTTTGGGTGAATATCAATTTGCATATGCATAAGGTAAACTCAATGAGACTGTAAAAAATAACTTCCCAGGAAGAACAATTCATGGGAACTATAAGCTGAGCAATTTTCAAACTTCACATAGGTCAGGAATTCTTGAAATTACACCAGCTAGAGTAAAGAGACCATGGGAGACTCTACTTTTCTGGGAGACTCCAGACTACTCATAACTTAGTAGTGGGTTACAGAAAGAATACTCAAGATCTGCCACCCAAAGAGCTTTAAAACAAGCCTGTAAATAATCAAATGGATTCACAAGTATCTTACCTAGAAGAAAAATTCTACCTCTTTAAAAAAATACAACCAAATCCAGCTTTCAACAAAAAAATTCACAAGACCTAGCATCAAATAAATTACTACACATGTGGGGTGGACCACGGTGGCTCAGCAAGCAGAGTTCTCACCTGCCATGACAGAGACCTGGGTTCGATTCCCGGTGCCTGCCCATGAAGAAAAAAAAAATTACTATACATGTGAAGAAGCAGGAAAATGTGGACAATGAACAGAAAAATCAGTGAACAGAAATGGGTCCAGAAATGAGAAGTAGACAAATAAGACTGCTAAAACTAGTTTAGAAATGCTCAAGGATTTAAAGGAAAACATAGACATAAGGTAAGAAACTGAAGATTAAAAAAAGAAGAAACAAAACTACTAGGGATAAAAAAAAAAAAATTACAATACCTGAAACGAACAAACAAAAAAAACTCCACTGGATGAAATTAACAGATTAGATACTACAGAAGAAAAACAATGGATCACTGCATAAGAGAAAAATGGCTAAATTAAAAGTAGGAGAGAACTTGGAAAAACTGTGTCCTGATGTTAGATGGAAAGCAGAATTTGAAAGTGATGAGCATGAATACTTAACTGAAGAGATTTACAAAGTAAATATGGAAAGTGCTGCCTAGTTTTTCCTTGTGGCTTACAGTAAAAGACAAGATGAAAGCGATAAACTGAGAATTGAGCTTTTGGGCACAAAGAAACCTGAAACTGCTGGTCTGAAAAATTCTGAGCTTCCAGAAAGCAAATCCTCAGAATTTAGTGCTTCATTTGAGGGTTTAACTGAACATGATCCAGTCACAGCCATTTCAGTGCAACACAGGATAGGAAATGCAGTTATCCAGAAAGGATTCATAGAGAGTCTGACTTATGGCTTGGAGCCCTGTGTACTACATACAAAACCAACAACTGATTTTTGAGATCTCTATGAATGGAACCAGCTGGGACTAAAATATGACAGAAAATGGATAGACTGAAGGAAAGATGACTTCAAGAGCAGAACCATGAAAGGTGGGGTCTGAACTGAAGACATGGGCTTGGCCCAAGAGGGCAGAAGCAACCATGTATATGGAAAGGGTAAGTATGAGTCAGGGCTCTGAGAAGGTGGGCCTTCTGTCCTCCTGTTCAAGAAGAGGGTTATCACTCCAGGATTCTCAGAGGCCTGGGGGATTGCAGAGTCTGGCCATTAACCTGATGCTGGACAAGGGTATAGCCAAGAGCATGACTGTCACCCCAAAACTTGAAGATATTGGAGCCTTCACCCCAGTCTTTGGGGAGATCATGGCTACTCCATAAGCACTTGTTGGGGCTGCCACTTCATCAGGCCCCCAAGTACAAGGCATTGTTCCACAAATGATTCTTATATCTTGAAATTTAATGGTGTATGCCCTGCAGGGTTTCAAACTTGTTTGAAACTGTTAACCCATTTTCCTTCCAATTTCTCCCTATGGGAATGGAAATGTTTATCCTATGAATGCCGCTCCTTTAATTACTAGAAGCAGATAACTTAAGTTTCATAGGTCCACAAACTGCAAGGAATTGTGCCCCAGAACAGACGTCATCCAAAATGGATTTTGATGAGACTTTGTACTAATACTACTACTGAAATGATTTAAAGCTTTGGGACACTATAAAGGAATTAATGAATTTTGCACAGAGAAAGAACATGCCATTTTGGTGTCCAGTGGGTGGAGTAGTGATGGTCTGAAGCTACAGGTACCCCCAGAAAAGTATGTTCTTAAAGTTAATCCATTCCTGTGGATTAGAACCCAAACTTAAAAAGTGACCCACCTCATTCAGGGTAGATCTAATCCTCTCATTGGAGTCCTTTTTAAGAAAATGAAATTCAGATAGAGCAAGAGGATGAAAGCAAGGAAACCTAGGAGAGAAAGGAGAAAATGCCACCATGTGACAGAGGAGCCCAGGATCAACAGCAGCTGGTCTTATGGAGAATGCATCATCTTGCCTTGATTTGGACTTTTCACAGCCTCAGAACTAAGCTAGCAAGCTAATAAATTCCAATTATTAAAAGCCAACCCATTTTATGGTATGTTTTTGGCAGCTGTTCTAGTTTGCTAGCTGCTGGGATGCAACACACCAGAGACAGATTGGCTTTTTAAAAAGGGGGATTTATTTCATAAGTTCTTCAGAGGAAACACAGCTAACTTTCATCTGAGGTTCTTTCTTACATGGGAAGGTACAGGACGATCTCTACTGGACTTCTCTCCAAGCCTCTGGGTTTCAACAACTTTCCCCAGGGTGATTCTTTTCTGCATCTCCAAAGGCTTGGGCTGAGCTGCGAGTGCTGAGATGAGGTATGCTGAGCTGCTTGGGCTGTGCTACATTGAGCTCTCTCATTTAAGCACCAGCCAATTAAGTCAAACATCATTCACTGCAGCAGGCACGCCTCCTAGCTGACTGCAGACGTAATCAGCAGCAGATGAAGTTCACGTACCATTGGCTCATGTCCACAGCAACAGAACTAGGTGCCTTCACCTGGCCAAGTTGACAAATGAATTTAACTATCACATGTCCACCCCTTGTCAACTTGGCAACTACATGCATCACCTTAAACAATATTAAGATGCAAAAAATCCTCTTCTGGCTGTGGACCTATGAATCTCAAAACAAGTTGTCTGGTGCCAATATGCAAAGAAGGGACAGTCACAAGATCCAGAGGGAGAAATTGGAAGGAAAATCTGCAGGGCAAACACCATTGATTTCAAAGTCTGAAAGTCATTTATCATTCAGCTTTAGAAAGTGGCAGTCCCACCCTTTCCAAGGGCCTATGCAGTGGCCCACCTCCTTCCAAATCAACCTTGGGGAACATTGAGGAGACCACCTTTTTCTTGGCTCCACTCTCTCCAGGCATCGGGGTCACCCCTGGGCTCTCTGCCATTTTGGGACACACATTCAACCCCTCCATGTGGTGGCAGCCAGGCTCTCTCCAGTCCCTAAGGAGCATAGCATGTTGTACCTTTTCCAAGGCCTGCAGCGGCACAACTCTTCCACTGCAACGAGGTGAGAGACTCATCTTCACCCTTTAGGGTAAACTCACCCTCTCCATGTATATGGGTGGGTTCACTCCCCTGGCTAAGGTTTCTTGGCATCAGACATGAGCTTTCATGGTTCTCACTCTGCAAACTCCAATTTTTCCCTTTTGTGTCCCCCTCTGTCCAGATTGGCAGTGGTTTCGTTTACACCAACAGTCTCTTCAAGCACTCCAGGACTTCTCCATCATTCTCTTCACAGTACCTCCAAAATCTTCCCCTTAGCCATCCAAAAAAAACATTCCAACATATCTGGTATTTGCAAACTACAACAGCACCCCACTCTCCAGTACCAAATCTGTTCTAGTTTGCTAACTGCCGGAATGCAACACACCAGAGAAGGATTGGCTTTTAATAAAAGGGATTTATTTCATTAGTTCTTCAGAGGAAAGGCAGCTAACTTTCATCTGAGGGTCTTTTTTATGTGGGAAGGCACAGGGCGATCTCTATTGGCCTTCTCTCCAAGTCTCTGGGTTCCAACAACTTTCCCCAAGGTGATTCCTTTCTGCACCTCCAAAGGCCTGGGCTGAGCTGCGAGTGCTGAGATGAGGTATGCTGAGCTGCTCGGGCTGTGCTACACTGAGCTCTCTCATTTAAGCACCAGCCAATTAAGTCAAACATCATTCATTGCTGCAGGCACGCCTCCTAGCCGACTGCAGATGTAATCAGCAACAGATGAGGTTTACATACCATTGGCTCATGTCCACAGCAACGGAACCAGGTGCCTTCACCTGGCCAAGGTGAAAACTGAAGCTAACTACCACAGCAGCCTAGCAAACTAGAACACTCCTCCAGTAGAAAGGTGATGGAAAGACATGTTTAATGTACTGAAAGAAAAAAAATCACCAGCCTAGAACACTATATACAACAAGCATATTTTTCAAAAATGAAAGCAAAATAAAGACTTCCTGCAGAGAAACAATAGCTGAGAAAATTCACTGCCAACAATTGTGCACTGTAAGAAATATCAAAGTTCTTCAAACAGAAGGAAAACACCACCAGATGGAAAATCAGATCAACGCAAGGGAATGAGGAGGTCTAGCGTTATTATATATGCTAATAAGTGTAAAATACATTTGTTTTTCTCATTCAAAGAGTACTGACTCTGTCCCAATCAAGATGGCTGAGTGAGAAGCTCAGGACTCCAATCCCAAACAAACTTTGACCAACAAGAACTGGCAGAAACCAGCAATCATACCAATATACACATTGTGGGAGTTCTAGAAGGAGAAGAAATTAAAGATTAAAGAAATAATGACTGTAAAGTCCCAAAATTAACAAAAGACATGAATATACACATCCAAGATGCTCAATGAACTCCAAATAGGATAAGCACAAATAAATCCACACTGCAACATATTATAATAAAACTGTTGAATGCCAAAGATAAAGAGAGAACTCTGAAACTGACAGAGAGAAGCAACATGTCATATAAAGGGAGCTTCGATAAGATTAAATGCCAATTTCTCATTGGAAACCACAGAGGCAATGACATATTTCAAGTGCTGGAATGACATATTTAAAGAGCTAGAAAAAAATTTCCAACCAAGAATTCTTTATCTGGCAAAACTGTCTTTCACAAATGAGAGAGGGATTAAGATATTCCCAAATAAACATATTCGAGGGAGTTCGTCACCAGTAGACCAGTCCTACAAGAAATGCTAAAGGGAGGTTCTGCAGGTTGAATGGAAAGGACAATAGGTAATTTTAGATAATTAACTGAAGCCACATGAAGAAATAAAGATCTCCAGTAAAAATAATGAAATGGGTAAATATGAATACTAGCGACACTGTAAATAGCACAGGATCTAAAAGGCAAATGCATAAAATGTAATGATAACTCAATGGCACCACTCTCATAATGTACATATGTGTAATCTGTGACAAGAACTATACAAAGGCAGGGGATGAGGGTGGGGGTGTAGTAACATGGCTGTGTATACTACTGAAGTTAAGCTGACATCAAACAAAACTGTTTTAGATTTAGGATGTTAAATTTAAGATCCTTGCTAACCCCAAAGAAAGTATCAGAGAATATGAAACTCCTGGAGACAGAGGTGGAATCTGATTAACAGGGGTAAGCAGCATGGGTGGTTAATGCAAAATGAATGAATGCAGGATTTCTCTGTGGGGTAAAGGGAAAAATCTAATAGGTAGTGGTGAGGGTACCACAACATTTTCAATGTGCTTAGTCCCAGTAAATGTTATGCTTGAAGATTTATGTTGTGTATATGTTTCCACAAGAGGCAAAGAAAATAAGATGGTAGATTTAAATAGAATCACATTGAGTAGACAAACATTCCCATTAAAGGGGACAGTCTGTCAGACTGGGTTACAAAAGCAAGACCCAACTATTAAGTATCTACATGAAGTGTCTTCAATATAAAGATGCAGACATATTAAAAGAATAGAGAAAGATAGGTCACATAAACAATAATCACAACAAAACTAGATTTGCAATATTAATCAAATTATAGATTTCAGAAGAAGGAATAATATCAGTGATAAAAAAAAGGTATTTCATAATGATAAGTGGATTAATTCATCAAAAAGACATAAAATCTTTTTTTTTTTTTTTTTAATTTGCACCAGGGATCGAACTCCAGACCTCCAGCCTCCAGCACGGCAGGTCGGAGCTCTGCCTGCTGAGCCATGGCAGCCGCCCAAGACATAAAATCTTAATGTGTGTGAACCTAGTACCATATTCAAAACACATGAAGTAAAAATTAACAGAATGGAGAGAAAAAGATCACAAATCTATAGTCATCATTAGAGATTTAAGGACTTCTCTCTCTGTAACTGATAGAATAAGCAAATTATTAAAGATATAAAGATTTAAGCAACAGCATCAACAAACTTGACTTAATCCATATTTATAGAATAACTACAGATTCTTTTCAAATGCACATGGAACATCCATCAGTAAGTCCATATGTTATGTCACAAAATAAGTTTCTGTAAATATAAAAGAACTGTTTTCAGATCAAAATGGAATCAAATTAGGAATCAACAAATCAAATCATACCTGGAAAATCTTCAAACTCTTAGATTTCAAAATACCAACTCTTAAATTACATATGGGTCAAAGGAAAAACCACAAAGGAAATCAACAATTTATTGAACTAAATGAAAATAAAAGCATACTGTGTCAAATGTGTGGAACGTGGCTAACGCAGTGCTTAATATTGGAAAACAAAAGGTCCAAGGTTGATAATGTAAGCTTACACATTAAGGAGGAAAAAAAAAGGCAACTTCAACTCTTAGTAGAAGAAAAGAAATAAATAGTAAAGATCAGAGAGGAAACCAATGAAATAGAAAACAGAGGAAAAAAATCATGAAAATAAAAAGCTGGCTCTTTAAAAACATCAATAAAACTGAAAAACTTCTAGTTAACTGACCAAAAAAAAAGATAGGAAAGTCACAAATTACCATTATCACAAAAGAAAGTAGGAACATCACTAAAGATAATAAGTCCTTAGCATTCTATTAGCATAGTAATAGAGTTAAGAACAACTGTACGCCAAATTAAACAATCAAAATAAAACAAACAAATGCTCAGAAAGCCACAACAAAACTGACTCAAGAAGTAGAAAATCAGGTTGGCATTTCTTGTAAGGTTAAACGTATCTTACCATACAACTCAGCAATTCCACTCAGAAATTTACCCACGAGAAACTGAATATATCTCTATACCAAGACCCATACATGAAGTGTTCATAGCAGTTTTATTTATAATATCTGAAAATGGAAATAACTTAAGCATTTATGAACAGGTAACTGCTGAACAAACTGTGATATATCAATGTAATGAAATACTACTTAGCAATAAAAATAACAGCAACACAACATGGATGAGTCTCAGAAACATGCTGCATGAAAAAAGCCAGACACAAAATACATACTGATTTCATTTAGACAGAACTCTAGAAATGAATTCCATAGTGGCAGAAAGCAGATTCACAGCTGACTAGGACCAGACTAGGGGTGGGGATTAACTGTGAAGAGGATATGGAAATGTTTTGTGTGAATGGAAATGTTCTATATCTTGATTATGATGATGGTTAAATGGGAATATACTCATTTATCAAAACTCAAACTGTATACAATACACATATTTTAAATATGTAAATTATACCTTTTAAAGTTTATTTTTTAAAAAAGATTTAGTTGTGCTTAATGTTAATTTTAGGAAAACTCTTTGAATCAAGTGCTTTTTCACATTCATTCTATATACCTTTATTCTCCAGTTTTCACCAACATCCTCTTTAATTCGGCTTAACCAAGAATCGTTGAACCAAGTTACATCACTAAAACAAAAATACAAATAAACATTAAACTGTTTTTATTACCTGAAAAACATTAGGAATACCAAACTGAATCAACAGAAAGTTATTTTACATTTTACAACCTGTCCTTAAATTAATATGAATAGTAAAAATTATTTAAATGAACTCACTGAATTTTTTGTGATTTCTCAGGATTTCTTTTGGAGTTTCCGTGTTAGATTACTTAAGTCACTAACATTTTCAATTTAACAAACATTTACTAAATAATTCATGCTAGGCACCATGCTAGCAGGAAGAAACTAAAATTTTAATGAGCATCTATGTATCAAGCACTGTATTTGATGCTTTCCCATACTGCTTCATTTAAATGTCAATTATTTGGCAAAGAAACTATCATTATTCCCAAATTTACTCTTCATGGAACTGAAGATAAGAAAGGTTAATAATTTGCCCCACATGACACCAATACATGTCAAAACCCAAACAATCTATGTGATTACAGTCAAGGCAAATAAGTTTAACTGAGAAATCTGTAAGGACAAATATTGTTTTACTTAGAAATAAACTTCTATATTGATATTGAAAAACCAAGATAAAGAATTGAAATATCAGATTTTTTAACACATTTGTCTGTAAATAATGACTATAATAATAAATTATATACTTTCAACAAATATTTGGATGCGTGCTCTGAGAAGGCAATTGAACAAGTTTAAAAGAAAGATGAATAATATTCTGACTCTGAGAGAAACAGCTGTTAAAGGGGGCATGTCAGAAGCATAAACAACTACACTTAAAGAGTTGAACAAAACAAGTAACTACAAAATCACAGAAAAAAAAAATAGTGCTGGAAGATGTCTTATAGGTCTCATCTAAAATTTTACTTTATAAGCCAACTAAAGTGGAAGGAAAGTTTAAAAGAATTATTTTCTAAAGTTGTATTTTAAATTTGAAAATGCAAAGCTGAAACCAGAACACAAGTCCTAGTCCCATTAGCTTTTAGAAATTAGTCTATCTCTCATATTCTAATATAGAAGATCTCACTTCTGGCTGGAATGACCCAAAATGGGTTTGTTTTTTTTTTTTTGCATAGACAGGCACCAGGAATAGAACATTGTCTCTGGCATGGCAGGCGAGAACTCTGCCTGGTGAGCCACCATGGCCCACCCAACCCAAAATGGTTTTATCATTTTCAATTCATCTATTTGAAATTTGTGACCATTTTCTTTTGAGAAAATTTATGTCGATTTTGCTCAGCTTCTCCCAGATGCTAATGCTACAATTACCAAAACAATTTAAATATATAAATGATGGACTGCTAACCCAGTATTTACCTGATATGACTGAATTTAGTTAATGTACCAAAACTGTCAAAATAAATTTACTTTCTTTTTGTATTAAGATAAGTAATAAAAATTCTAACACAAAAGAGGTATGTGCTAATCTTCTGAGTCAAAGAAAATCTAAATATATGATTCTAAGCTGCAATTATCTTTAGAAATTAGATCTAGAGATAATCTATTCTGATTTCTCCTTTTTTCTTCCATTCTTCTGTTTCTTCTTTTCCATGCAAATCAACCTCAGCACTAGTTGGAAAACATGTTCTAACTTCTGCATAAAAATATAACTTCTGCTTTCTTTCTTAGAAACTAACTCACCTTTCTTAAATAATATGACAACCAATTTTTTCACTAATACATTTGATATCCAATCTCAGAATTCTCTGGACTTATTTTTTCTTCATTATATTGCCACATATATATGCCTTAACTAGATTCTTGGCCCTCAACAATTAGTTCCTTTTGCTTATATTTCCCAGAACGTCAATAAAACTCAAGGGGCATCAAACAAGAAGGGGACAGAAGACTAATGAAGCAAAATATGATCCAATTATTTTCTAATAAAAATCAGTCAGAATCACTTAATGAATTATTTTTTAACTCAATCCATGGTATTTTCTTCCACAGTTATACCAGCTAAATTCAGAGAGTAAGGAATACCTAGTGGTTTTTATGAACAACACAGTTGTGTCTCTTCAGTGGACACCCTGAGACTATTTTCATTGAATAATCAAAAGTGTTTAAAACATCAAACTATGATCAGTACTTTGGACATGCACATCTGGCTTTCAAAGTGTTCTAAATAAATCTTTCAGTTGCTTTCATTTTATTAAGAGCCTAAAATGCTAACCTATCAGGAAGAGTCCAAGACACTACATTTCAATGATTAAAGCTGGTTAAGAGCACTAGCACTGGCTTTTGAGTCTGGCCAAACAGGCCAAACACTAGCTTTGCTCATTTCACTTCTCTTAGCTTCAGTTTCTTCATCTATAAGTTGAAGATGAAAAATAATAATAACTCACAGAATAGAAGCAAACGAAATGAGACCTATGGGACCTATGACAATGTCTTGTATTTAAAGTATTCAAATGTTGGCTATATGGTATTTTATTATTTTTATTTTATTTATTTTAATAATAAAATGAATGAATGGTCTCTAAATATTCTACATTCTGTCTCATTCTTTCCCCCTTTGCAAAAATGTCTAGTCAGAGATAACAAATTAGCAGAAAAGTTATATCATGAGAGGGGGGGCCAAGATGGCGGCTTAGCAAGGTGCGCGTTTTAGTTCGTCCTCCAGAACAACTACTAGATAACCAGAAACAATACAGAATAGCTCCCGGAACCACGATAGTGACCGAACACACAGCACGCCCAGAACTGGAGCAGCTAGATCGACGAAAAATCTTCGTATCTGTGAGTTCCCCAAAGCTGTGGCGGCCGGCGCCCCTCCCCCATAGGCGGCTTCGCGGAGAGAAAGGAAACAGTAGCAGGGACTGAATCCAACCAAGCGCCAATTGCGGCATTAATAAACAAATTCTGATTACTAAAAATAGGCCCCCAGCTCACGCGAAACCGGGCAAGTCAGAAGTCGCTTATTGGGCTAACCGAAAAAGAGGAAAGGGGACAAAACGGGGGTTTTCGTGGCGGTTTCTACGGAGACTTGGCAGCCTCCAGATTCAGCGGCAGGACTTCTCAGGCTGCGGCTGCCCCACACACAGGCAGAAACAGACTGTTCTCAGGGCTGTCTCCCACATGCGCCTTCCCCAGGGGAGGGGTGAAGCCCAACTTAGGTGGAATCCCTCTCTCAAAGAACGCAGACTGCAGACTCCAGGGCTTGGCAAATTGAAGCCATTAAAACCAGCCTACAACCTCTCCTCTGTCTCGACCACGCCCCCAGCAGGGAGAGCCTTCCAAAATTAAAGGAGACAAGACATCTTTTGCTGGTGGGACCCGCAGGCAGACAAGCGCCACCTACTGGGCAGGATAAGAAAAACAGAGCCCAGAGACTTCACAGGAAAGTCTTTCAACCTGCCGGGTCTCACCCTCAGGGAAAACTGAGGCAGGTGACTCCTTCCCCCTGGTAGGAGGCCAGCTTAGTCCGGGAAAATCCGGCTGGTGCCAGTAATAC